>WEIU01021186.1:426435-479518 GCA_013389925.1 Aegithalos caudatus
TTTTTTTTTTTCCTGAAGGTTCATGCTTCCCTGAGGGATTATCAGTGCATCCTGCAATTCTGTCTCCAGCTGAATATCGGGATAAGAATCAAACCTGTTCTCTAAGCAGCAACTGTTCAGTGTTAGCAGTGTCACCAGCTTTTTATGGCTGCTGTTTGAACAGCCCTACCAGTGGCTGTTGCAGGGAAAAACAAACATGCTGCCTATCTTTAAAAAAGGGACAGGAGAGAACACGGGCAGTTAATGCTCAGTCAACCTAAATTTGATCTTCAGAAAGATATTTGACTGAGCTGTTAATCAGCATGAAAGTACCTAGGGGATAACAAGGGACCAGCTGGTACAACCCCAAATTTTTCTTGAGTACTGATGCTGGACTTCTCTGGGCAGGTTTTATTCCAGCAGATAGCTGATGGAGGGGGAATCAGTTGGTTGTGACATTTATTACATATGTGGCATGATAATAGCATAATTGCAATGCATAATAATATAATTCTCATAATTGCAGTAGAAAACCTAGACTGGGTTGAACAGCAAGGTGGGTGCAAAGTCTGGATGGACACACACTGTGGACCAGAGGCTGGACAGTGACTGGGCTTATCACATGTGTGAAAAACACATACACTGTGCAGGTGTAAATGGGGCAGAAAATCCAAACCCACAGATCTGCTAAATCTGCCACCAGATCGTTTCACAGTAGGATAAAAAAGTGCAGCAATATTTATCACTGTTTTTCTGTCAGATTGGGTGGATATAACATATGCAGTCATACAGGGGTCTGTCCTGTGGCTGGTATTGTTCAAGTTTCCCATTAATGGCTTGTCTGGTAGAACAGAGAGTACACACATTAATTGTGAGGGGTGGCTAGCACTGCGAGGGCAGGAGCAGAATACAAAACAATTTTGTTAGATTGGAGAAATGGTCTGGAATCAATATGATGCAATTCAATAAAGTCGAGTGCACAGAATTACATTGAAGAAGAAAATATCAGACACGTATAAAAAATGACATAAACTGACTAGATGCAAGTACTACAACATCATGCTGATAAGGTGGTATAGCTTCAGCCTGGAAACTGAGTGCAGTTTTGGGCACACAGTGTTTTGAGGAAGGATGAGGAAAATCAAAATGCTGAAAGAAATATTAACCTGTATTCAGTGTGAAGTGGACAGAGATTGTTTAGCCTATATGAAATACATGAAGGAGGAGAAAAATAATAGCTCCAAACTTGGGAAAGGTAGTTGTAAAGAGGACAATGATAAGTTTTTTCTGCATACATACCCAGATGTAGGTTGATCACCAGCTGTGAAAACAGCTGTAACATCATCTGTAAGGAACCTCCAGAGTGCCAGTAGGGGAATATTTGTCTGAAGTGGTTAAACAATTATCCAGAACCCATGGGCTGGGTACACTTCAGCCTGCCTCAGTTCTGAATGGGCTCAGTTACCTTTTGAGGTCTCTCCAGCCATGTGTTCCTAGGAGTGGGTGGCTGAGAGCTGCTCTACAGGAGCTGCCTGATGAGTTGACTAAACCCCTAAGTGCTGGACTGAGGACCTGAGCATCCTGCAACAGCTCAAATGATTTATTGAGGTTTTTCCCAACCCTCAGCTTCTGGGATTATGCACTCCATGGATGTTTCTAAATGCTCTGCTGAATGTACAGCAACGTTTGCTGTCTGACAGTGGACTTTGTGATGGTCAAGGCTGTATTTGTCCTTAAAGAGCTGTTCTGCTAGAACAGGCATCAATATTCATCTTGCAGCCCCTGATTACTTGGTATTTTGGGTTGAATATTCTGTCGTGCTGAAACAAAGAGGTTCCTCCTCTTTCCCTAAATCCCATGCATACAAACCAGCAATTTCCATAGCACAGACAATCATCCAATCTGTTATCTTGGCAGACACCAATGCCTTTCTACATTGGAGGAAGGAAATCTATCCCATAATACACCTGTGCAATACATGGCAATGGCGATTTTGTTGCTAACCCCTGCAGCAATCAGTTTATGCCCTCAAGCATGAGATTTGATTATCCTTGTCATTATCTAAGCTACAAATGTTATTAGAAGCCATAAAAATGTCCATTAAAGTGAGAGGAATTACTTGCCTGCACCAGGGGGAGAAGAGATAATTTACCACAGATTTTAGCCCAAATGCACTTTTTTTTTTTTTCTTTTTTCCAGAAGAACCCTCTAAGACTTTGTACAGTCTCCATTTTTGCATTTCAAAATCTGTTTCCCCCTCCATGGCCTTCAAGTCTGGGGTCTTCTACCATGAGTGGCATAGATACCTGCTGTTGAAATAACCTCAGAGATCATGACCATGTGTTTCTCCTGTGTTCCATAGCTTGACATGAGCACTTCCCTAATTCTGGAAGTGCAGATGCTCAAACTTTTGTTGGGTTCCATATTTTCTAGACTTCAGTGTTGATTCTGGATGCCTTGGGCTGGCTTGGCACTTGTGGACTGAGTGTGCATCTCTGGCTGGGTGTAGGATCACTTGATTTGCTCCTAGCAGGGCCATTTTCATGGCAATACTGCAGTACCAGGTTTTTATGAGAGGAAGAAGTGATGTATCACAGGGGCCAAGAAAAGATGCTCTGTCTGAGTGGGTGAGATCCAGGGTAGTGTCTGAAAAATTTCTTTGTCTTCCCTGGGACTGGCTGATTCATCTCCTTCCCACCACCCTGTTAATTCCTGTTCATATATCAGTTCACCGTAAAGCTGCTTTTTTATTCCCATGTGGTATTGTGTTCCCACCCCCTTCAAACAACAGAGAGTGGGAAAGAACACCCACAGCTTTCCCAACAGACAAAAATGGTGGATCCTGACAGACTGGAACAGATTCTGATCACTGTAAATCCTGCGAAACTTGGTTGTTTGGTGTATTTGTTGACTTTAAACTAAGATAAATGTGTGCAGAATGTGGTCTGGAGAGCCTGTATTTTGAAGGAAGCATCTCCTCCTACTCACCCAACAAATTAGCACACACATGGTGTAGCATCGATATTAGCTCCTGTAGCAAATGGAAAATATGTCAGTAGCCCGAAAAGAATAAAAAATGTTCTCAAACAGGGCTCAAAAAGTAAACAAACATCATATAACCAACAAAATCAATACAGTTCCATATTAGCCATTACAGATATCTCTGTCTTTGTCTACATCATACTGTGCACATTTCAGCGCTGTGGAAAATGTAGAACCCAGGGGACCTAATTTCAGAACTCGGAGATGGTGTATTGAATGCAAGGCCTGGAAGAGATTTATATTAAATAACAGAAGACATTTTCCCCTTGAACCCCTCAAAAAGAGCATTAACTGAGTCAAAGAAATGTAAATATATTTACAAAATTAATATGTATTAATTGGTGTTACAACATTAATAGAAAAAGCTCCTTGAAAACTCATTTTTTTTAAGTCATCTCCACTAACTGAAAGAAATCACTTTGTGAGAACTAATGTTAGGATCAGGATGTCCAAGAGGATAGGAGAGCCTTTCAGCTTTCTGCATTCTAAAAGCTTTGTCTTCCTTAGCTGCTCTTCTGCTTGGAGGGAATCCAAGAGAGAGAAATGTCCTAATGCTTTCCAGCCTTTGTCTCATGGCCTTCCTCTACTCTTCATGTCTTCCAACAGTAGTATTCAAGCTATCCTTTTGGGTTTCCCTACTGAATTCCTTCAAGACTAGCTGCTCTTGGTTGCTGTAAGCATTTCCTCTTCTCCTGTTCCCTTGAGAACTTGGTACTCTCATTTATGCAGGAAGCAAGAGTCAAGTGTGCAGACTAAGCAGGTGGCTCCTCTTCCTAACCAGAGGAGCACATCTCAGTAGAAGCTGTGTGAGATTTAACAGGAGGAAATGCTCCTGTGATCCACTGTCATTCTTTGGCTGCCTGTCTAATACACTTAATATTGAGGGAACATCCTGTGTCTTTTGAATGGTGAGTTTTGCTTCCAATTCACAGTGCAGAGCTCTTTGCCAAGGAGAAGCTGGTAAGATTTCCTGCACAGGACATTGGTAAAGACTTCAAAAGAGAGGAAGAAGCTGGAAACAATTATTAGGACAAAATGGACCATTGCTTGGAATCCCACATTTGGGTGATTTCCTGAGGGAGAAGGGTTTGATTTTGGTGGTCTTTGGTCTTCTGGAGTTTTTAGTGCCATGTATCAGCAAAGCTGTGCATGCTCACTGAGTCTGCTGGAGAGCCACAGGAGCTGTGCCTCCCTGTGTTTGCTTTTCCATTAGAAAGACTATATTACTTGAAAGATAGATAGATAGATAGATAGATAGATAGATAGATAGATGGATGGATGGATATTTATTTTCTTTTAATGTGATGTGCTCCAACCCTTTAACAAGTGTCCCTAGGTCCTCTGGGACCAGAGCCTTTCATCCTAAAGGGGATGCAGAAGGTTCTTGTCTCTCCTCTGCCTTCTATTTCACCTCCATGATGTTGATCTCACTGCTCAGAGTGCCTGCAGCATGCACGAGACCCAGGGGCCTGGGTTTCTTGTCTCTTTAATGGCATTCTGTGAGCTTGTGTTCAGAGAGAGAGACAGAAAGATCAAAGGCTGTGCAAGTGCACTGTGCTTGATTTTGCTTACACCAATACAAATCGATTGACTTCACCGAGTTATGAGGGATTTACAGCTAGGGGAGAACAGATTCTGACCTAATGGCTCCAAAAGAGGCTTTTCTTGGATGAGCAATGTAATTAGAGCACTGGAACAGACAGATTTTGTGACTCATCTGTGGGTCTGCAGTCTTTTCTTTGCTTCTAGTAGGGTGTTCACTAATGTCACCACACTTTCGTTTCACCCGTGGGCTGCTCTAATGAAGGACCAACCTTTGCTTGAACAGAGATCTCTGTTCAGCTGCAAAGCATCCTCCCATCTTCATGTCACTCTGAAGATTTCAAGCTCAGGACCAGACACTGGGGTAGTGGAAAATTTCCATTCTCTTCCTTCATTGTACTGAAGCAGAGGATTAAAATAACTAGAAAAAAAACAAACCAGGGGCCAGGGAGAATGGACTGATGACTGAGTCCACTTAGCAATCTGAAATATTGTCCTAGCAAGGGGCAAAATCATGTGCCAAGATCAGCCTGCTGTATATGTCCAGCTGGACAACAATACTTGCATTTTGGAATCAGTAAAGCTGCCTTTCACAGCTGGATGGAGGTCTGGGGATGAAGTATTTTTGTTAGAAGATGCCTCTTCACTGAGAGTGCAAGACATTCATTTGGGAAAATTTGTTGAGAGTGTTTCCTAAGTTTGGGGATGAGGAGGTAGTCATGGATAGTGTATGAGGGAGTTGGCATGTATTTGGGGAGACTGGAACTGAGCACAGCCACAAGGCTCAGGCCTCCAGGTGTCTGTGGACTATGTTGGGCACAAGGGCCTGGCTGAGAGCTGACAGCACTCAGGATATGGAGATGGTGTAGTTTTGGCTGCTGGTTCTCCTTTGGTCCCAGAGCAACAGGAGCAGGAGTCAGGGGCCAGCTGTTGCAGTTTGGCTGGTGGCCATGACTGTGACAACACTAATGTCAGGGTTTGTCAGGGCAGAAGCTGTCACCCTCCTGTGTGCATCACCCATTTCTCATTTCAGCTGAGCTCGAGCTGTGAGACCCCTTCAACACAGTAGTTTCAGGAAAGGGTAGGGAAGCAGTGCTGCAATGGACTGGAGTTTAGCATGGAATGGGAGAGGTGAGACAGTAACACTAAATCTGGCATCACTGATGGTTCCTTAAAAAAAAAAAAAAAAAATTGGAGGCCACTGACAGGGGGAATTCAATGAAGGCACCTGTTTCAGACTCAGATATTTCTGAGTCTGAAAAGTTTTCAGCCTGTCAGTGGCTGATTTTCTTCCCAAGGGAAAATATCTTGGGAGAATTTTCTTTCAAGGACAATTTCTGTAAATAACTATTTTCTTCTCATAATATTTCTAAGTAAACTATATTTTTCTCATAACTACCTCTCTCCCAGGTATTGTTTCTGTTACTTAATTAATGAAGAGAGGTGTCAGTTCTATGGACCAATAATGTGCCTTTTTAGCACAGCACATTATAAAAAGGCTGGATGAATTGTAAATAAAGCATTCAGATGTTCTTCTGCCTTTGTGGAGTCAAGCATCTTTATTTTGTGTCCAACAACAACAGGTTCCCACCTTACATGCAACCTTGTCCTTTATGTCTGTGTGCTCTCTTCTGAAGCTTTCCAGGTGCCAGAGTGCACCTGCACTCCAAAATCACAACCTACTGCAGCCATTCCTCTGCTAGATTTATCCCTCTGAAGTGGGTGGCTGCTGGTGTGGTTCACATTCAGCACAGACTGTAAGACCCACCTGGGAAGAAGGTGAACTTCTGTGTGCTGAATCATGTACCTCACCACTTGGCAGTGACAATAGCACAGCTATATGTGCAATTGGATTTGATGTCAGTTTTCTTCTGATTTGCCACTCATTGAAACTGAGAGCCAGTCATGATGATTGGTCCTGTCCTTGGATTCAAGCCCTGCTGCACTGGGCTCCATACCAGCACAAAATTCAGAGTAATTTCAAAAAAAGTGTCTAGAAGACCACAGAACTAAAGCTCCATTTTCAAAAGTAGCTTTTGCACTTAGGAGGCTGCTTTCCAAGCCAAGGAGCCTCATACCTGCCAAATAGAAAACAGGTTGGTTGATGTGTGAAGTCATTGAAGAACATGAGAAAAATATGCCTTTCAGGACAGTTTATAAAAAAAGGAGTAGAGGTGCCTGGTAACTCCAAATCCTTTGGTAATCCACTTCATCTATCTGTCACACCAACAGCCCTTGGAAGATTTTTCTCTCTTGTTGCACCTGAGGAAGCAAATCACCATGTGGATTATTAATGCAAGCTATCATCTCTTGTACGTAGACATTAAAGCTGCTCTTTCTGCCTTCTGACTCATGAGGTACTGACCCACATTGATTTTTCACTTGATGAATACCTGTAAAACACAGGAGTAAGACTATGCTTTAGAGAAATATCTGTTGCTTTGAGACAGGTCACAAATGAGTGTAACAAGTAGTAGGATGAAGGGAGAGGAAAATAATAACAGTTATATTCTGCTAATTGCTCTTAGTTGCCACCATCACTGATCAGATGAAGAATTTATCCCAAGAAACATACTGGGCTTGTGGGTTACTTCAGGGACATGTTTTGCATCCAAGATGCTGTGAGGAGAAATGCCTGGAGATGTCTTTTCAAGAAGCCAAAAAATTGTAGTCACAGCTGGCACAAATGGCATTGCAGATGGGGAAGTGGGTGATGAGAAAAGAGAACTGGGAAAAATGGGACAGGGTTGTGTGGTCATGAAAAACTTGAGGATGTGGGAAAAGGAGAAGTTAGTAGAGAGGAAAGGGCAAAATTCTTGAGGTTTTGTGTTGCTCAGAATAGAAGTCTTGGCCTTGGTTTGCTTTAAAGTTTTTTCTTTAAAAAGATATCCCCCCCAAACAGAGTAGCCTGCAGGTATAGAACATCTCAGCTTGCGCAGGTGCAGTTTGGAACAGTCACAACTTGACTGACCTTCCCTGGGATGCTGGTGGTAATTGGATTTGGCTGAGGGTTTTCTTGATGTTTTATATGATTTTAGGGATCTGGATCCAGGATGCACTGTCCTTTCTGAAAGGGTCTGAAGCTATGTATTTTATTTTTAAGCCTCTAGAGACACACACTACCATTCATCCCCAGGCTATCTGCACTGCACAGCTATCTGTATTACGGTCTCATACAACATAAGAGCTTCACACAGCTCACAGACTTCCAGTACAGGCAGGATTGATGAATCCCAGCACTGCTTTGCCTGAACCTACAGGTTTTGTGTGCTCTCTATACTGGTTTTAACATCAGCCTCATTAGCAGCACAGCTGTTTCTAGTGATTACCAACACTTTAGCAAACTTTGGGGTTAAAACTCTGATGGGAGAGTCGTAAAACTCTACGTGCTGTTCTGACCTGTAGAGGTATTTGGCTGTGGGAACAGTTATACCTCAGCAGGATTAGATAATGTAGAAATGCTAGACCTGTGTCATTAAAGCCATCGATCAATAATCTGCAATCCTAATTTTCCAACCTCAGAGGTTTCTTAATGACTTCAGCTGGATTTGTGGACACCTTCCAGCTCTGGGTGTTTCGAAACAGATCCCTAAGGAAGGAAGCTGCTGCTGCAATATGTGGCAGACCTGCTGATGCTTCAATCTTCAGCCTGGGGCAGGGCCATGCAAACCTTTCTGGAGCTGTTCTCCAGGTTAAACCACGCTCGGGGAGCACTAAATGTTGTCACTGTTTCTTGTGTGACCGGGGAGAGCTGAATTACCCTGGGGAAGAGGGAACCGGCCAAATCCACTCTCGTGGCCGCACCGCCCCGGAGAAGAATTTTGATTGTGAGCAGCACAACTCCAGAGTGCCTGTGATGTTCAGTGCAATGCTGAGGCAGACGTGCTGCTTCTTCCCCACATTGTGTATTTTGAGCACGTTTCAGTAGTGCTCTAAGTTGACATTTTTTTTTCTCTTCCTCTACAGTGCCAGTCATTGCCTTTTCTTCATTTTAGTGATTAATTGCTCTAAATACTCCTGCTCCTGGACTGCAGGAGTACAATTTCTGCGCTGTATTTCATCTGAACTTGCTATGCAAGTACAGGGGATCTTGGGGGAGTGCACACACCCACGTCTTGCTAGGTAGAGATGGTTGCCAAAAGGACACCAAGTAAAAGAACAGTTAGTTCTTAAACAAGGGTATAATCTAATAAGAGAAAAAAAAGAAAATTACATACTGGAATCTTTAGTGCCTTTCCCCTCCCCCCAGTTTCAAAATTTACAGCTAGTACAACCCCTGACTAGAGCAGTGATTTAAATATATATAGGCATCTGTGCTTCTAAGAAAAGGAAGTGTGTCTGTTTAGGGAGCTGTGTGGAATGAGTTGGTGGATCTCAGTCCAACTTCTGGCAGACAGGTTTTCACATTGCTCAAAGTCACCCTCTCGCCCAGCCCCCCTCCAAGGCTCGTGCCAAGGGCTCTTTATCTATTCCTCCTGTGATCCCACCTTAGCATCTTCTGCAGAGATGGAGAGTTCCTCACGTTCCATTGCGTGCCTTCTGGGCTGGGGCACTGCCAGCCCTGCACATGGAGGGTAAGGTTGGCTGTGTTCTTGATTCTCCCCAGTGTAGCTGCTCCTTTGCATCTCACTCCACGTGATCCCCATGTGTTAGACACTTTTAGCCATCCACATGACTGGCTTTGCCTGGCATGTGGCATCATCTTTTCATCGTGCTGAAAAGAGGCCAGCTAGAAGGCACAGCAGTGTCTCCTGACAGGACCATGGCAGGGCTGCTGTCCTGGATGTGCTGCCACACACCTCTCCTGGGGCCTCTTTGCCAAAGGTATCAGGACCCTGGAATTCATCTGGGGTGTTGTAGCACAGTGCTTCTCCACCTTTTTTATACCTGGCTCTGTTTTGTTACAGGCAAAAAGCTTCAGGGATTGCAACAAATTTAGCAGCTCAAAACATAGATTGTACTGCCTGGACTTTACAATTGTACAAAAATTTGTACTGCCTGGACTTTACAATTTTCTTTTCAGCTCCTGCATGGAATATCCATGGCTTGTTGCTGGCCCCCTTCACTTGTTTTTAGTATGTCATTGCCAGGATCCTCAATCTGGTGGTGTTTATGTGCTGTCTTCCAAACCTCACTGTGTGAGTTACTTACAAAGCTTTTGCTATGCCTGTGTGTATTCAGCTACATTAAGGATTCTCTTTGCCCCTTGAGAAGCACAACAGCCTTTTCTGATGGCAGCCACACTCTTCAGGCTGAGTGCTTTTACCTTGACTGAAAAACTTAAAGAGGAAATGTTAATTGCTTCAGTGTGTTGTTGTTGAAAAAGGCACGCCAGGCTGACTAGCTTGGAAAGATGAGTCCTGTTGCTGATAAGGGAGAGAACAATCTCTGTGAGTCTGTGAAAAGTCTGCAGTGCCCAGGGCAAACTCAAAAGTGGAATGGAAATATCTCATTGCTTGTCTTCCTTGTTGCTTTTGTCTGGAGATGGCAGAGCTGACTGGCATCTCAGGGCTGCGTTGCTTCTGCAGTGATTTGTCACAGGCTCTGGGCTGCCTGGGTGTGCTGCTGCCTGTGCTGCTTTTCCCTCTCGTGGCACATGGCCAGCTGCAATGGAAATGTGAAGGGAAAAGGGAAAAGAGACCCTTTAGGGAACACATTTGTTACAGGACTCATTGAGGACATGGGCAAGGTGTGTGCTTGTTCTTCTCCTGGACTTGGAGATGCTGTGGGTGGAACAGCACAATCAAACTCAATATTCATTCAGCCCTGGAGGCTGAGTAGGTCTGGAACAGGTGGTACAACTCTCTGGGAGCTTGGGTCCAGAACTGGGGCATAATACCCTGGGAAAATGAGAGTGTTCCAAAAAGTTCCCTTTCCCAGTTCCCATCTGCCATAAAGACAAATCAACATGACCCTGCAGTTGCTGGTTTGAGTTGTAGGTGATGTGTCTGTGTGTTTGGGGTTAGCTCTCTTTGGTGCTCAAGTAAGTTTACCTACACACTTCTTGTGCCTCTGCTGTTTAATTTCTTTTTCCTTGAATTTTCATGAATTTTTGAGCTCTTCCAGTCACAACAGCTGCAGTTTGGCGTATGTGCAGAGCCAAGCAAACACTCCTTTATCAACTCAACACTTAACACACATTAGGCATCCCCAGGATCATAAATAGAAGTTACTTGGAGCAGGAGAAGGTGGGGGATGATTCTCTGATTTTAAAAATGAGCAAGGGAAGGGAGGGAGCAGTGATGCTGTAGAATGGTGATCAGATGAGGAAGAAACCTTTGATATTTTTTGTTCCCTGAAGTGATTCTCAATTTAAAAAATCTGAATAAAATACTGTGACCGTCATAGCAACCACATCTTCCAAACACCTGAGGAAAGGTTTTGAGTTTTACTCTGTAAACTTGACAAAAAATATGTTATACTTGGTGCCCCAGGACCAGTCTGCTTCTACTCTTAATTTGACCATGTCTCAGTTTCCTACAAGTGATATAGTTATTTGTGCCTCCTTCTTCCCCTGCATGTGCAGTCTGCCCTCAGAATGAATCCTTTCCTTGTCTTTTGCTGCATTTTTGGAGCATATAATATATAGATGCGTGGCTGGGGATTTAAAAGCCCAACTCAAATCCAGAGAACTAATGTGTTATTTCAATTTCTGTATGCACCTGTTATTGTTCTCCAAATTCCTGGACTTTTTTTTCTTTTACAAATTCGTGCTCATTCTCCCCAATGAGGTTTTAATGGGAAGGAGAGAATTAAGGCAGACTGCCTGTAAAAATCCAGACAGTTAAGAAAGTGCAGCAACCTAAATTATCATCTCAAGTTATTGCTCTACTGTGTTAGTGCTTACACTACAAAGTGCTTTGAGCTGTAAGGAAGCAGCTGGTCTGGAATGGAGCAGCTGATTGGTATCAGGTAGGACCAGAAATGCCCCATTATGTGCTAGGCAGTAATGGTGATCTGCATGAGAGCATGGTGGAATCTTTCTTGCATCAGAGAAATGCCTGGTGTCTCATGTGGCCACAAACAGGCCATAAATGGCATTTATTTTATGGTACCTCCAGTTCATACAACAACAGCATAATCAAAAAGATAGCTTATTGTCAGTTACTCCTTATGCTGGCATGTGGGTCAGGAATAAAACAGCACAAAAATCAGCCTACTTAACAAAGCACAAAGGCAAAAATCTGTAGTTTGTAGAGCAGGAGTTGTAGAGTGATCTGAGCCAATCTTAGGAAAAAAATGGCCTTGTGGTCAGCAGGCTGTTTTTTCTTGCTGTAGCACTCAGTAATATACTATTCCCTGTGTATAACTAATTTATTTTTTTTAAAACTATATTTCAAGCCAATTGCTCTCCTTCTAATCATCCAAACCCTCCACTGTCCCAATCTGCCTTTTTGATCCTTAGGCTATGAACTTCATGGAATTTCTACCTGGGCTCTGATGCTGAAGGGTTAATACAGCACATAATAGGTGAGCAGTGGTGGCTATAAATAAGTGCCAGTTAATGCTTGCTTGAACCATTAAATAGCATCTGAAATTGGCCACTAGCCTGAGATATTCATAATATTCCCAGAAAAACTTGGGCTTGAGGTTTCACAGACAACTGAGAGTATTTAATCCTAGAGTTAGAGAATGCTTTTCCTGTCCTGTGACTTTTTATTCCTGAGTAATGAAGGCCATGGCAGTGCCTTAATAGGACTGTGCAAAATGTGGCTGCTTGGGTTTAACAGCACACTTGTGATGATGTTTGCATGAGTTTCTCTTGGTTTTCATATTGGTCTCTTTTTCTGGCATGGTCCTTCTTTGTACCTGTCATTGCTCCAAAGAGACTGGGAGTACAGGGACTCACCTGGTAGTAAAGATAGACTTGGGTGAGTATCATCTTATCTCTGCTCAGTAAGATGCAAAGTGAGGATCACATCCAAGGGATAAGGAAGGAAATAGTGGGTTTGGAAGCTTGATGGTGGGATCAAGTCCTTTGTGAATGGAATTCAATCTAATGATGGTGCTTTTCAGCCTGACATTTCATCCTGGTCCAAAGGAATGAATGCTCTATGACAAAAGTGATGTGTTCCTAAGCACAGGAGCAAGGATTGAACTGAGAGTTTAACTAAAACATCCTGTGAAATGGCTGTATATTCAATATCTGTCCTTGCTGCTGCAAAGGAATCCAGCTGTGTATCCTGTGTGTCTCCCTTCAACTCTTTCTAGAGCTAAAGTTAAGTACAATCTCAGTGCAGTCAATTTTGTTCCTAAAATGAGTGAAGGCTCCTTAATATGTTCCTGAAAACGCAGTGGGAATTCAGAAGTGCACCCTGAGTTCTGCATTCTTTGGTAAAATCTAAGCAGGCAGAGAGAAAGAGAAAAGAGTGAATGCCTTGTACAGCTCAAGTGATGGAAACAGGTCTGTCCTCACAAATTTGTTTTAGATGTGTGTAGGCAGGACAATGACTGCTCCTGGAAGAGTTGTTACTGCTGGGCAGCCCCAGAAGGTAATCTGAATATCTGTAGCATTACTACATCTGCTCGAGGAAGTTACCTTTTATGACCACTTGTAATCCAGGGCAACTCTGAAAGGAGTCTAAGAAATTGTTTTAAAGGCTGTGGATCCAGTGGCAGGGATCCTGGACACGGGGGGAGGCAGCTGGCAGGTGGGACCTGATGAGCACTTTTGGGCTCCCCCAGAACATACCCATGGCTATTGAAGTAGGAACCTCATTACAAAAAACTCCGGGGAGCCAAGTACTCTGTTTCAGCCAGTGCGAAGTAATTTAATACATTTTCCAATATTCTGTGAGCAGGAATAATGTAACTGTAGTGCTTTTTCTTTTATCCCTGATATTCATCACAAAGATGAGAGCAATGATGTTGTGACTCAGCCAACTCGAACGAGCCTGACGGTTCATCCCTCTGATGGGTTGGGACCAGGTTATGATATGGAGTCATTTACTCTTAGTTGGCTTTCAAGCCATAAGGACTCCAGAAATCTCCCTGGTGAGGTAGGGATGAGGGCACTCAGCAAAAGCTGGTTCTTCTTTAACTGACCAAAAAAAAAAAAAAAAAAAAAAAAAAAAAAAAAGCCATGAGAAGTTCTTTATTCCTGGTAGAAACATAACATCGACACAAAGAAGGTGGAGTGGGAAAAGTGCCTCATTCCAAAGAGTGTTTATCCATGATAAAGTGCTTCTATAAAAGGCATCTTGGGACTCTAAGTTTATTCCCCCTCAATGACTTCTAGGCTGGGTTTGCTCTGTTTTCAAGGCAACAGTGGTGATACTATTTTTCCCTACTGCCAACCACATAAACTTAGCTGGGTTCTGGAAATAAAGCAGTGCTTTCTCCCTCACAACTGTTGCCTCCAGTAATATCCTGCAATCAGCACATGGGAAGCATCTTTTTTGGTGATATGTGAGCCAGCTTAGATTCTGCTTCATTCCCCCCCACAGTGACCTTACTCAGCTTAGGACAGTAAAACTCTGTCCCTCTGAACAAAATCAGAAGAATGAATTTGGGCACATGGCACCTTGAGAAAGGTGATTTTTTGATTATGCTGTTGTTGTATGAACTGGAGGTACCATAAAATAAATGCCATTTATGGCCTGTTTGTGGCCACATGAGATCACTGTGGTAGGAAGCTGATGCATCTGTGCCTATTTTGTGGAGAAGAAGAAGGAAAGCTCTTTATATGTATGACTGTAGGTATTATTCCTCTTTTTGGAGGGTTGTACTGTGCAAGTGGAATTCCATAGGCTGGGAAGTGCTGTGTCCTGAAGGCAGCAGCTTGAAGAGTGATTTTCAAAGGTGAGCATGCAAAGGTGGCATTAGATTTTCTTTGTGCCTCTCAGATTTTGGGTGGATATTGGGGTCTTTAACAGTCTGATGGGGAGGGGAAGGAGACTGATTTCTTAGGGCTGTTTCTGATGCAGTTCTAAATCAATTTTGTGCTTCTGAGTGCACTTGGTCCTGATTTTGCTCTGTTTTTGTTCAAGTAAGTTCCTTATGTAGAACCACAGATTGGCTTAAGACAGAAGGTCCCTCTGTTGGGCATCAGTCCAAGCCTCTCCTCCAATTAGCCCAAGTCCTGAGTTAGGTTGGAGCCTGACCCAGTTGTGTTTTGATCATCTCCAAGGCAGATTTTCACCCAGCTGAAATGGTACAGCTTTGTCCCTGTTAAGTGTTTGTTGTAAAGATTTTGATCCTTAATCTTGAGTTTCTCTGTCTGCAATTTGTCACTGTTGCCTCCTGTTTTGCAGTGCACCTCTGGGTACGCTGCTCTCCCTTCCCTTGACCTTCCCCTCTGCTCTCACTAATTAATGCAACTGGTGTGGCCATTTTTTTGTGCTGCAAGGGCACGCTGCTGGCTCCTCTGCAACTTGCTGTCCACCAGATCCTTTTCTGCAAAGCTGCCTCCTGACCACTCAGGATAATTTTCAGACCCCTCATGACTGTCTCCAGCCCTTTCCCTTCCAGAGGATCATAGGGACAAGAGTAAGGGACTGTGAATCCATCTGGATGAATATTAGAAAAAAAAGAATGAAAAGCCTTCAGCGAGGGATCTGTCTCTGACGCTTCCTTTTGTAGCTGGAGCGATGTTTTTCTTTCCTCCCTTAGTGTAGAGCTGCTGAAAACTTGCACAGTATCAGTTGTAACAGCAGCATTACAATTTGCAAACATGCTATGTTAAGCAGTTAGTGTGAAGCTGCACGCCCGACTCTGAAGGTTCCTCCGCTGATTCCGGCTGAATCCTCGCAGATGTCAGTTCTTAGAGACTCCGTTTTCATTAAATTAAATCTTTGCTTTTTCTGGGGAAGATCGCTTTCCTCGACAGACTGTTCCACTGATGCATAAACCCAGAGTTGGGAGACAGCTCCTAATTTTTAGCTGGCCTTTGGTATTTCATAAATTCCATCAGTTCTTGGTAGTTTTAGTGTCTCTAGTAAAGTGTTTGCATCTTTCCAATATTTAGAAGCTGCTATAAAGTCCTCAGCATAGGTTATATTTAGTCCAATAATATGTGTAATTGGCTGATTTAATCTCCTCTTGTTAGCCAGTTCTCTCCAACACTGAAATAATTTCTCGTGGCTTTCTTTGGAGTTCCTTATCTCATTCAATTTGTTATCCTCCCTTTCTGGGACAGGGAGTACTCTGGAAAAACAATCACAAATGAGCATTTCACCTCTCATTTTTTCACCAGGACATTCATGCTGGTTATATTTCATCAGTGATTTAAGTTTTTAAATTTTGCCTTTCCGGATGAAAGTATGAGTGCAAGAGTGGTGCAATTACATCAGAAAGTGCTGCAATGAATGGGGAACTTCTGGAACCAGAAGCCACGTCTGTAGCTGAGGCTGAAGTGGAGGAGGAAAGTACTACCTCCTGTTTTCCTCTGCTTTGGAAAGCATGGCTTTTCCCAAACTCAGCTTAACTAACATCGAGGAACATCAGAGTTAATCCCACAGACTGGCAAGGACTTTGGGGATAGAAGGGCCCCAGATTTGCCTCTCCCCTTCTGTGAGGGGATGCTTAATGAATATTCCCTGTGGACTTTCCTGAGCAAAAGGTGTTCAAGGAACTTTGTGTCACCGAGGAAAATGAACATGCTCCTCTAGTCCTCAGTGACAATACTGATGGAATTAGATGGGATGGGGGGTGATTAGATGAGATGAGGGAAGATTTTGAGATTGATTAATTCAGAAGCTGTTCAAAATTCCTGAGGCTCTGAGAGATGACACAGGAGCTGGTGGATAGTGTGCCACCAACTTGAGTGTCACTGCTGGTACTCATGACAGTGTTGTGGGGTGCTGTGGGGTGCCTTGGAGTGCCGTGGGGTGCTGTGGGGTGTCTTAGTCCTCGTGTGCATCATCTCAATCACAGGCACGACTGGTACTACCCAAAAGAGACCCCGTTGTTGAGAGCAACATCGTAGGAGTTGAATAGGGTTTGCTCAGCCCTCCTTTTTCTATTTATTTCAAGCAAGCTGACAAAACGCTGTCAAGCTGATACCTGCATTTGCAAACTGAGTTTCCAGAGGAAGAGGACGCTTTTTTTAAATCGACAAAGAGAGAAAGGGGGCAGAAGGCTGCGTTCCCCTCCATTCCTAATTTCACGGCAGACACGGCGAGGTGGAGACGGCCCCGTGGGGGGGGGAACCGCGGTTCCCGAGCTCCCCCCAGAGGCACGCCGGCAATTCCGCTCCGTGCCCGCATCCCGCTCCGTGCCCGCATCCCGCTCCGTGTCGGCATCCCGCTCCATGCCCGCATCCCGCTCCGTGCCCGCATCCCGCTCCGTGTCGGCATCCCGCTCCGTGTCAGCATCCCGCTCCNCGTTCCCCTCCATTCCTAATTTCACGGCAGACACGGCGAGGTGGAGACGGCCCCGTGGGGGGGGGAACCGCGGTTCCCGAGCTCCCCCCAGAGGCACGCCGGCAATTCTGCTCCGTGCCCGCATCCCGCTCCGTGCCCGCATCCTGCTCCGTGCCCGCATCCCGCTCCGTGCCCGCATCCCGCTCCGTGCCCGCATCCCGCTCTGTGTCAGCATCCCCGCTCCGTGCCTGCATCCCGCTCCGTGCCTGCATCCCTCTCCCTGCCCGCACCAGTAGCCTCTCAAAGCCTCTTTGCTTATTTTCCCACCTCTTTCCCCTCTCCTTCTCTCCCCCAAAAAGCCATAGGTAAGCAAAGATTTTCTGATCTTCAGCACAAATGTATCCCCCCTCCATTCCCCCTCTCTATGGGTGCTTTGTAGATTTTTTTTTTTGTAGTTTAATTTAGGTTTTATTTGCAGAAAAAGGTGTCCCTTACCACCTGCAATGGGAAAAAAACCTGTAGCCCCAAGTTCTCTCTGGTCAACCAGTTGTTAAATCTGTTGTGGAATCTGGGATAACAGGAAAAACCCCCAACCAAACAAAAACCCAAACACAAAGCAGGAAAGGAAATAGAACCCCTCAAACTGTATCTTAAGCAATTTTGCCTGCTTTATTTTTGGTGTTGGCTTTTGTAGGAGAAGCTTGAGGTTAAAAGAGATTTGCCAGTGGCTGAGAGTGTACAGACACTTGTCATTTAGGCTGCCTGGTTCAGTACAAGACATCACTGGAGGGAGGGTATAGAAAGCAGGAGGGACACTTGTGCTTAGTGCTTTTGTGCATCCTCCTGCTGGATGTTCCTATTAACTCTGGATTCCTGGCCAAAGCAAACTCCCACTTCTTGGGAGTGCATTCTCATGTTTCTAGGTAACGCTTATTTCTGGCTGGGTTGTTAGGATTTCTGCAGGTTTGAGGGATGTGATTGATTAGGCCTGTGTTTTTCTTCTGGTTTTGCTAGGGAATTTTGGATCAATTCCTCCTACCATCCCACTCCTCTTTCCCTTCTTCCCCAAAAGGGTGGATTATTTTGATAAAGAAAAACAAGCTGCAGAGAATGGCAATATAATTTACACTGCAGTGTGGGGACTGTAGGGTCAGCCTTAAGGGTTTTTTTAGGGCAGCCTAGTGGGTTCTGTGGAGGAGAGGGATGATACAGCCACTAAACTGGTGTTTTGTAGGGGGTCTTCAAGTTTCATGGGTTTCATGTGAAGGATTATAGGAGGAGGTGCTAATCCATTGTCAGAACTCATCTCCAAAGCCTGTGTTACTGTGTTTGATTAACATTAGAGTGACATTTAGATGGAGTCATTGGCCTTGCTGACATGAAGGAGAAGAGAGAAATCTTTATGTTGTCAGCAGGGCCTTGGCCAAGTCCTTGTACATCAGTGAGCAGAAAGCAAAGTGCAGCTGGGGAGCTGTGGGGGTGTCAATTTATTTGCAAAGAGCTCCCATTTCAGAATGGTGGCATTTTCCTTTCTCAGCTTCTATTTGCTTTGCCGTAGACACAGACTTTCCTCCTTTTTAATGTGTTATGTATTCAGCTGGGACATGCACAGACTGATAGATTCTCTATTGGATTTGTTTTTGGCATCTGGGATAGATTTTTACAATGGACTATATACTTACCAAGGTTTATTTTCTGGTATTTCCCTCTCCCTTTTATGCAGTCTGACTACCTGTCCTGCTTGAGCACAGGCTTGAAATCTCTCACCCAATGTGATTTAAGTTGCTTAAATGCTTTTAATGGGCAGGGAGAAGCATTTGGGGTGGTTTCTTCTTGTCCAGTGAGGAGTTTCTTCACTTGATAGTAAATTTATTTAATCTAAATTTGAGGCAGAGTGGGAGCCAGTGTGAGGCCATCTGGGGAGCCTGAGCTCAAGCTGTGATGAGTAACCCTGCCAGTGAAAATGTTCTCAGGACACTTGCATGTTCCATGTGGCAAGCAGATATTTTCTGGTGGAGCTCCATGCTGTGTGTGCCACCCAAGGCAAGTGTCCAAGATGCTCTTGGGAAGTTCTCTATCAGCATGAGAGGAAGGAGTAGGCACACGATGTTTTTCTAATCAGTGGGAGTTATGGAGGAATTTTGAGGGCTGGAACATGTTCTTCAGCCACTACTTTTGATGTCAGTTCAGCCCCCTGAAGGCTGTGCCCTGGGGGTGTCACTGCAGCTACTGGACAGCAGAATAATACTGGTGGACATCAGAGAGGCTTTGACATCTGTTGCAGGAAAACATCTACTGGAGCAGAACTGATCTGAAGTTGGCTGGTCTGGCATTTCTTACCCACCTCCTTCTCTGTAACCATGGAGCTCAGTGGGGATGGAGTTGGAATGCCTTGCTTTTTCTTCTTTAAAGTATATTTTCTAAATTTTTGGTAAATGATAAAAAATTAACAGACTTTCAGGCAGTGATGTGTAAACAAGAAATAAATAGATTGTGGTGAAGTCATCCAAATATCATAATCAGCAATGCTGTGTTAGATTAAAAGGACAATGATACCAAGTAAAACATTTTCAGTATGTGTGGATCTCATTCATGATAATATATTACCTTAAAAACCTGCTGTTCATTAGCCACTATCTAGTTAAACTTGGCCTGTGTAATGACTGTGAAAACTCCTGTACCTCATTGAATGTGTAGGTACAAACCATATTTTAGTCTGGTTAAAAGATGTTTGATAAAATACGATAAGAAAATGATGCTTTAATACTTTTCATCTCAAAGACTGTAAAAAGCTTGAAACTCTGTGAAAAATACATGTTTTAGATAGATACACTCTTCTAACTCAAGGAGGTTTTAGTACAAAAATCATGAGAAAATATATGTTGAAGTACTTCTTTTAAGTATGTAGTAAAAAACATGTTCAAAAAGACCAAAGAATTCCACAGGAATGATGCAGAATTAAGTCTCAATGGATATTTTGTTAGGATAATGATTTTTTTTTTTTTTTTTTTTGTTTTTTTTCTCTACAGACAATAAGTTTTCAATAAAGGAAAGCAAAATTGAAGAACAACAGTGACATTCACATTCTGATGGAATTGACTTAAATAATCAATTCCCTTGTCTGAATCATTCAATTTTTCATCAACAGATTCATTTCTCTTCTTCTTTTCCTTTGATTTGACTATTCAGAAGTGCCACTACTTTATCATAATCATAAGAGACAAATTTTAGTATCTTCAGCAAAACGATGTTTGGTGGGAAGAGGAAATTAAATAGTGAATCCTAGCAAAGACAAACAAAGAGGCTTGATATTTTTTCTATTTTTTTTTTTTCTTTCTTCTAGTAAAGGGTGCTACTACAATGTTAGGTGAAAATCATGAAATGTTTGAAATTTAAAACAATCTTGCAGTTTGCTCTTTCAATTTGGAGTATCAGTGAGTCATGTTCTAACTTGCACCCCAAGTTCTCAGCAGGAACCAGCCCCACATATGGGATCAGCAGTCCTAGAAGTGCCTGCACTGACACGGAATCTTAGAATAAACTCAAAACTATCTCCATTATGAAAGGACTCATAAAGGCCATTGATTCCAACTCCTTGCTCCTCTCAGGACTATCAAAAACTGAACCATATGAGAAAGATAATTGTCCAGACACTCCTTAAACTCCTTGAATTACGTTGGTACCAAGACCACTTCCCTGGGAAACCTGTTCCATGTCTGACCACCCTGTCCATGAGGAACCTTTTGGCTGCCAGGACTCACTGCTGACACATTCAATTTGCCACCAGCCCAAGTCTCTTTCTGCAGAGCTACTCCCCAGCTTCTCAACCCCCATTTATATTTACAATAATAATGGATTCTTACACAAATAGGTGACTAATGCATTGTTACCTTATCATCTTTATTTTTGGCACTACCTGCCAAGCTCAGGAAGCCTCACAGGCCTTACAACTGCATCCCATGGAGTCCTCTCTCAGGACTTCAGGACTAGGAAAGGAGACTGGGGGCAGGCAGAGCTGCTCTGTGCTCCAGTAAATCTGCCTCTCCCTGTAAAAAGAGCCTCCTGCACCTGCAGCAAAATTAAGACTTGTTGTCAAAAGCTAAAAAGAGGAAGTTTCTCCTGGAAGCCATGTGAGAAGTCAGAACTGCCAGAGTACCCACACTGGTGTTATCCTGCCTTTATGGTTTCCCTCTATAAACATTTAGAGGGACAGGCAAACCTCCCTGAAAGGTCAGACTCTGACCTGACAGTCTGGTTCAGTGGGTAGATTTGGGATGGAAATCCTTCTAGTTTAGCTCATTCTTTCCTTTATTTTGTTGGCTCGTTCCAGACAACTGGCTTAAAACTGCTGCCTGTTTCCTTCTCTAACTGTGACAGTACCCACTGCCTGCCTTCCTGAATCCTTGCTGGGGATTGTTAATGGTGGGAGTGAAGAAATACCTCCAAAAGTGCTAATTGTTAACTCAAGTGATGAAATGCTGTTGTGTGTACAATAATTATGCACAATAATGTTGCATTTGGATGAATTGGCCAGTGGCAAAATCAGCTGATGTTCAGAACAATTCACTCCAAGGTCCTGCTTAGCTGGGTTTATCAGCCATTGAATTATGAGCCTGGGGTATTGTTATGTGTTGCACAGTGAAGGCATTTTATCTGCACCAGCAGAGCCTCTGTTAGCAAGGCAGGCTGGGTGTGATGCTGTGAGCTGCAGCCAAGCCCAATTACCACATGAGAACGCCTCTCCTGTTTGGAGCCTGCCAACCATTTCCTTTGCATATTAATGATATTTATTCTATTTAAGTGGCTTTGCCATCATGTCTCCAGCTCCCATTCCTCTGGCTGCATGGCTGTAAGCAGTGTCAGGCATGGGCAGAGGTTGTTCCAGCTTGAAGGTGGCATTAATTGTCCTTTGAAGACAGGGCGGGGGTTTGGGGTTTTGACTCTGTTCAGGGGCTTGGCTGAACTCATCAGCACCAACCACCTCTGTCATTTGCCTGGGGTAAGAGGTAGCAAGGCTGGTCTGTCACCCTTTCCCCCCAAATTCTCCTCCTTACCCCCATCTTGCCCCAGCTCTCTGCACAGTGCTCTCTGGAAGAGCTCCAGCTTGGCTCCTGACCAGAGGAACCTGCACAGTTGGGTTTCTCTGTCCCAGCCTTTTCCAGCCACTGTGAGGTGACCCCTGTGATGGAGCCTCTGCAGTCTCAGCCCTGGCTGCTGGTACAAAAGAGGGATTAGGCCCACAGCTGATCTCCCCTGGTAATCTGAGGCCAGACATGGTCTGTTCTTTCAAGAACAGTTGCTGTAAAGATTTTAAGGATGTTGTCACAGCTACGCTTTCGGGCAAATGGAGCAGTTCATCTGCTTCAGGCTGCGAAGATTTAATTGAGCTCCCAGGGAAGGCTTGAAGCTGAATTAAATCTTCTGCTGATGGAGAGCAAGGTCTGCCATAAAGAAATTCTCCTGATCCTTGTCTTCCCTGAGTGCTGCCATACCAACCCAGGACCAGCTCTGACACAGTCCAGAGCAGAGCTGGTGCTGAAAAAAGGGGCTGTTTATTATATTTTACCCTCATAGAGTTACTTCCTACAACCAAACAAATTATTTCATTCTCTGTTCAACATGTGTAAAAGATATTCAGAGCAACTGAATGCCATTTTTAATTGCTGACACTCTGTAACTAGAGATTGTGAGATTTGCAGACTCTCAGTCAAAATGTCATAATAAGATTATTCCCTGTAATTGTGTGAGAAGAAATAGCATATGTGAGAGAGATAGACCAGGAGAGAATAGTTTATCTGTTTTCCTTAATAATGTAGATCTGACACATGTATTAATTTTGGAGCCAACTGTTGAGATCTGTAGTAGGACCCTACATTTTTTTAATCCTGGATTTTACTCTTGGATAAATAAATACTCAAGTTCAAGCATGTTATGCACCTCAGGCCATTTTTTCAGCCTCCTTACTACCAGAGGTACCTGGTTAGTCCATTTCTGTAAGGATTACACTTGGAGATCCTAAGACACAAATCCTGTGCCTGTTGCTTGGAGTCAATTCCCCTGGACTTCTGCTCAGTAAACACCTCTTAAAATGACTTTTAAAAAATGTCTTCAGCCCTGTGTTTCTGTTGGTAGGTTTGACAAAGACATCCTCAGCAGCCAGGAGTCCACTGTGGGATCCCCTGGAAATAGACAAATTTAATCCTGAGCCTCAGAGACCCCACAATACCTTTAAGAATATGTCCAAAAAATGCTTCCATGGAAGGAAACATTTATGCAGACTGTCATCTACTGCCTTGGGTTTGTCTGTTTTCAGTGGATGGGAGAATTTGGGTTGTTCTGTGAAACTCTGTTTTTGTTTAGGTTCTGTAATGTTTTTCACATGAAAAAAGAAATACTGAAAATCCCTAAAAACCCCAAGAGGCTCAGATGTCTGGGTAAGGGGTAGAACTATAGGACATTGGTGGGCCTCAAACTTCTCAGAATATATAAAGTGCCACATTTTGTTACTTGCAATAGAGAGATGCTTGCAGAGAAGATATTTCTGCAATAATACAATTATTTTAATGGATTTCACAAGAATTCAGAAGGGTCTCCTGCTATCAGACCAGTTCATTAACATATCCCCAAATGTCATTGTTCTAGACTTCATGTGATTTTCATGAAATCTTCCCTTTTTGTAACATGCCTGAACACATTTTTATTCAGACATAACCAACCTGAGCACCAACACTAAGGTGTCTGACGTGTTTAAACTAGAGAAGAGTTATTATAGAATTCAACCTTGAACTGCCTGGGGTTACAGGAAAGCACAGAACAACCTGTGAATTATGGGGAAATAGATGTGTGGTGAGTGACAGGTAATATTCTTGGAGGCTTTAGGATTCCAGGAAAAAGGGAAATGTGAAATGCATGGTGAGACAAAATTAGAGACCCTTCAGAAACACTAATAAATCTGATGGGTGTTGATTAGTGCAATGTTTGGGAGCAGCTTCCCATCTTTTGTGCAATCAAGGGAGAATTCTTTCTAAATCATTTCATGGTAACCTGTTTCTCACCTTGTACCATGATTTTCACAGGCACAAAAGGTGGTATAAGTCACAGAGCTGGTTTGTTTTAATAGCATTTTGCCAATGTTCTGGACAGGAAAAAGTGAAAGCAGCCATCATAGCAGCTATACTGGTTTTTGTCCTGTGACTGGCATTTCATTGCACAGTCCTAGGTCTTAATTTTTTTGTTTTTCTCTGACATGACAAAATGAGAGGAGTCTAAATCAGACATAGCTTCATCCATACCAAACTTGAACCAAATCCAGTGCAAAAATGAACAGACTGGTGCCTGTGACTGAAGCTTGTGGATGCCTCACCTCTTATGGTGAAAGAGCTCTGGGAAGGGTTTGCCTCTCCCGTAGGAGACCCAGTGTCCTGTTGTGCTGTATTTCCTCCTGGTGCTTTAGGTATCACATCAAAAAAAACTACATGGAGGTGGCTGCTGGAGCTAAGGCTCTCTGTGACCTTGGTGAGGCTAATCCTCATGTGTGCTAATGTGAAAACAGCATCCAGTCCATATGTTCAGCCTCGCCTGTGGCTCTGGGAAGTGCCTGGGATGGGTTCAGTATTAAAGCCATACCTCTGCCTCCTTGGGTAGAGGGAAACTTGCCAGCACTGGAGGGGGAAATGTTAGCTGATGCTCCTGAAAGCAAGGACAGTCATGATTTTTCCTCCTCCCACCTAGGTTAGAAACTTGGAGAACCTTAGCACTTTTCTGTTTATCTTTGTTTAACGAGCAAAGAGAAAGATTGATTTTGATTTAAATGTCAGATGACAGAATTATAGACTTGCCAAAGTCTTGGGTGCCCTTTTATTTAAAAGAAGCATCTGTGCAAGAATTGGTACCCACAACAAAGCCAAGGTCTCAGCCAGCAAAATTAAAGTGACTCTAAGAAACTGGTAAATGCAAAGCACAAAGATGCCTGAATCTGCCTCAGAAACTTCAACTTCTCTTGAAGCTGCAGGATGGGGCCAAGAGAATTTTCTAATCCTCTGACTCACATACTAAATTGTTCTGCAAAGCCTGTGAGCCACAGGATGTAACATTGTCTCTAAGAGATGAAGAGATGGGAAGATTTAGGAATAGTTTACAATGGGAAATGATGGTGGTTTCTTAGGGGTCAGTTGCTCATTTGGCCCTGCTGGGTAATCAAATGGGGATAATCTTGAGTCCTGAGTAGTTTCAGGGGTCCTGTGTCTATTTTTGGTCTCCCCAGTACAAGATGGGCACAGATATATTGGAGAGAGTCCAGAGAAGGACCACAATTGTGATTAAGGGACTGGAACTTCTCTCCTGTGAGGAGGCTGAGAAAGCTGGGAGCTCAGGGAGAATCTCATCAAGGTGTACAAATAGCAGAAGGGAGAATACAGAGAGGACAGAGCCAGGCTCTTTTCAGTGGTGCCCAGTGACAGTACCATAGGAGGGTCTATCTGAACATCAGGAAATACCTTTTTTTACTGTGATGCTGACAAAGTGCTGCCTGGTGGTTGTGGAGTCTCTATCCTTGCAGATGTTCAAAAGCCAGTGGATTTGGCAGCTGGCTCTGGGTGGTCCTGTGAGGGGGGGGCCCAGGATGACCTGCAGAGGTCCCTTCTGACCTTCACCATTCTATGATTCTTTGTAAAACTAAGGGTTCAGTTTAGCAAAAGGAATTACATCTATCTAACTGCAGGTGTGTATGACCACGCCAATATTTTTCTGTACAAGATGTCTCTGGTAGAGAATATCTCAGGTTCCAGAGCTCCATTGAAATATGAAGCTAGTCCAGACTACAAGAGATGAGGATGTGCAGGCTGGAGATGAGCTACAGGCTCTCTGAAGTGATGTTTCACTGTGCTTTCTCCTATAATGGGCTTTGACAGAGGAAGTTCCCTGCAGTGAGGGAACCTGGCAGCACCTCAGGTTGGGCAGTGGCAATGTCCTTATCCAAGGGACAGACTCAACCTCCATCCCATGTAAACTTGGAGCTTTGCAGCGTACCCAAAATAGCAGCACAGCATATCTGACTCATTTTCTGCACCACTTCAACACTGTGCAGTGTTGCAGTTGACCCAGCAGTGGCTTAATAATATCTGCAATTCCAGTGATGTCTCCTGGACAGATCTGAACTACTGACACCGTGTCGTGCAAGGGAATAGTGGGAAATGAGTTTTGAAGGGAAGGAGGGTAACAGTAAAGACAAAAGTCCCTTCTAGGTCAGGAGATTAATGCAGGCCAGGCCAGTGAAGTGTTGCTGGTGGAGGTGCTGATAGGACATGAAACATTCACAAGCTGACATCCTGAGCCACTGTCAGACTGCAAAGCATTGACCTCAGTCCTCTAGGCCTGTGAGGCCACGGCCAGGCAGGGGACACTGAGTCTCTGCAGAAGGTGAGATTGTGTGCTGATGGTCAGTCAGCTTTCCCTGCAGTGTTCCTTTGGGATCTGCTGCTCTCTGCATTGCACTGGATGTCATCCCTGGGTGTCTGATCTGTTTGCTCTGAAAATGCAGAGCTGAGGCCTCACTGGAGGCTGGCAGGAGGTTGGAGCTGGCTGTGCTGAGCTGTGGGCTTCACTGGAAACATGAAGAATGCGTCTAATCTTAAAAGGTCCCTAATCTGTCCAGTTTCACAACAGGTGGGGGTCTCTTTGGCATAGCAGTGACCTTGTAACTGTTCAGCATTTCATTCTCTTCACTGATGCTTTTCTTTCTTCCTAAAATAGCTGAGTTTGCTTCTTTTTGTCTGAAGAAAGGGAATATTCTAGCTCTTCTCAGTTAGGTGAATACTAACCTAAAGAGTTCAAAATTCCTGTGAAGATACAGGTTTTATACCATGTGTCTTCTCTAAGCCCTGGGTGAGGTTCCCAATGGAAAACTGGGAGTCTACCAACATGTCAGTCCCAAAGAGGAAAGACTGGTTGTAGCACCAGGCTGAAAATTATCTCAGCTGTGTCTTCCTCTCACTTCTGATCCTGACTTGCCCTGACGGTTTTAGAGGTGCTTTTCTCTCCCTCCAAAGCAGCTCACTGCCTCCCTGGTGTCAGAAGGTCTGGCTGCCTGGTGTTTATAGAAATTGGAAGCTCTCCAGTGAAAGGCTCAGTGCTATTTCACTCCTTTAACAACCCACCATCCTGTGTGAGCTGTAACCCCCATGACAACCATATGTCAGTCTATTTTAAACCTAATCTGATATAAATTTGCTTATACAAAAGCAGAGAGAGAGGCATGAGGAGAGCTGAACCCCCACATACCTACTTAGATTTCCAATTTGAAGACAGTGTAAGTAAGTAAAGGGTAAAACCTGAGCAGGGCCTTCAGAGCTTGGCCCCTGGGCAGCCCTTTTGTCCCTGACAGAATTAAAGTAGCAGTAATGGGAGCTCCTTGTCCCACATCTCTGGGCCCACCTCTTCCTTTGCTCTTGGAGACACAGGTTGTTTCCACCTCTCTGAGATCCAGCCCTCTCCACCATGCACTGTCTCATCTGTGCATCACCAAGCTGGGACACAAAATGCCAAACTCAGACAATGCTTTGGGTCCAAAGCTGGCAACTTAAACTTGTCAGCACTGAGAATTTGGTGTCCTTCAACTGTGTGCAAGGCACTGGCACTGGAGATCTGGGCCATGCTGCCTGACAGAAGGGAAAATGGGTGAAAATGATACAGCCCAACCCAGCTGGGACCATTAGTGGCCTCCAACCCTTATAATGGTCAGGCAGCTGTTTGTCTTGTGAAAAATGGAGCATCTGCTTGAAGGGTAAATCAGACAGCTAGTTGTGAGATATCCAGCTGAAAATTCTTCTAACACATGCTGATTGAGTATTGCCCAATAAAAGTGTGGATTGTGTGGCTCCTGTTGAACTGTGCAGCCAGAAACCTCAAAGATTTTACTGCTGGAAGTCAGGAGAAAACTTGGGTACATAAAATAGCAATAAATCAGAGATGAAAAGATTTTAGATTTAATGGGGCAGTGAACATCATGGAAACAGGACCAAGTATTTCCCCTTCTTCCATATTTCTTTCTCTCCCCCCCTCCCTTCAGCTTTTGTGCTTTGCCATAAGGGAGTACTGAGGGAGGCTGCACAACATCACTTTTCCTAAGATGAAGTCCCTAACTGTTGTGTTTTGTTCCATTCTGCAGCCACAAAATTTACGATAACAATAAATCGAAGGTGGTAATATGCTCCCCAATTTATTGGTGAATTCATGTATAAAAATGAATGTGAAATACAACTTTCCTGCTGCCAACTTGGAGTGTTGTTGTGAGGCAGCCAAAAACTACAGATCCCTTTTCCATTGCAGTGGGGAGCCCTCCTACTGGCTTCATTCATGCAGAGGTGATCAGGCTCCTCCTAAAGCTTTGCAGGCTTCCAAGAGATGCATAATTTTCAAATTCATTTCCTGCTTGGGTTAATAAACACTTGATTCATCTCCTTCTTCCCAGTTCCAGACTGGTTGTGGTGACTCTAAATACTAGAGTGTCAAGGTGAAAGGGAGGCGATCATGGGCAGTACACAGACTGCAGAGGAGTTCAATTACTTGTTTGCATCAATCTTCACTCCAAAGCTGTGTTCATATTGGAAAGGGTTTGGGTGACAGGGTGAGAAGAGATGTGTGGGAGGGAATCCCTTTCCTCTTCTGAGTTTTAATTTCTGAGTGTCATTGAACTATTCCCACAAGCAGAGCTCTGTGAGGCAGAGTGTTTCTGAGTGTCTCCCCTGTGAGTGCATCACATCAGAGCAACTAAAAGAGTTTCCTGACACCTGGGGCTGCAGGTAATCCAGGATCTCCTTTTGGGACATTTTTCCTTCTTTGCTCGTGCTTTGCCAATAGGATAATTAGAGGGGTAGGGCAATAGAGAGACTGAGAAAGGAAGCCAAAATCAATATGGCACTGGAACAAATTGGGATTTTTAGGCTGCTGCTCAGTAGGGAACACATCATGGGCACTTCTCTCCTGTATCCCAGGGAAGTTGGCTGGGTGCAGCTTTAGTTCCTAAGGGCCAGGTCCCAGAAAAGAGGCACAGATCAGGGAAGTGGGGAAAATCAAGGTGTTCTGAAAGAGCTGAGCAGTTCAGTATCACATAGAAAATGCACAACTATGCATCAAAAGCAGCTGGAGAAACAGAATAATGCTGCAGTTAAAATATTGGTCTTGGGTTTTTGTGACTGAGCTCTTGATTTCACTATGTTTTGCTTAATGTTGTTTGCAAGTATGCTGAGAGCCCCAAAGGATTTGGGAAGATATCTTCCAGTCTTCAATTTATCAATTTAAATGATTTAAAATCATTTTATCATTGATCAATAATTTTCCACTGTAGTTTGTTTCTTCTCAAATAAAACTGTTACAAAAGATTGTCAACAGTGGGAACCAACTAGGAACCAACCATTAAAAGTAAAGAGTAAAAGGAAATTATTTGCAAGCATCTTTAACTCTATTTGCCAAGTGCTTATAAAAAAATCAATACATTTAAAGAAAATCAGGATGGTTCCCAAACATTCTGCTAACCAAAATGGGCCTTTATTCATAATAAATACTATTTATGATGAATAATTTGACCAGGGAGAACTGGAAAGAGGCCAACATATCCATCTATTTAATATGAACTATGGGTGATCCAAAGAATCATAGACTTCTCAGTCTTATTTCAGTTGCTGAAAGAATAACTGAGAAATTAATTAAAGAACAGGCAGTAAAACACCAGGGCAAATATAAGTTGAAAGTCAAAAAACTCCATGGATTTTAAGGGTAAAATCATGCATGCTTTCATTCACTTTTTCTGGTCAAGGTAGAGATTACTCCTTTCACTGGCACTTCTGTATCTACTAAGATCATGAACAGAGATGTGGGCTTTCACTGGGTGTAAGCAGAGCTTAGCACACTGCCACCTAATCTTTGGTGGTGTCTTAGAAGGCTGCAGCACCTGAATGTAAATAATGTTATGTGTCTGATGTTAATAACCCCTCAATTTCTTTGGGAAGATTAAGAGCAGAGCAGATAATGGATGACTGGCAAATACAGTTAATTTAGATTTTCGAGATGCTTTTGAAAAAAATGCATTACAAGAAGCTATTAACGGGATTTGGTGAGTATAAAGAAAGAAGGAAGGCAGAGGCATAGCTCCAGCAGTGGTGAAGATGAGGGACAGAAAGACAAGGGCCAAGTTCAATTCTCAGCATGGGAAGAGGTTAATAACAAGTTCCACCCAGAGTCAGGTTCATGAAGATTTGTCAGGAATAAAAACAACTCCATAAAAGCCTAATAAACCGTAAAAATTACCAACATGAATTTCAGTACAACCAAGCAGAAGGCAGTGCTGCTCAAAAGGACTGATTGAAAGGTTTCATACACACTGATGATTTCTGCATTAATTTAACCCTCTAGACACAGGGACATAATTGCTAGCAGCTGAAAGAAGGGATTCAGGCAACACACAGCAGGGCTTGCAAGAGTGAAGAGCCTGTGCAGCTGAGTTAAGGAATGGGTGGAGGAAGCTGTGTCCAACAATAATGTGTCTAATGACACCTGATGAACTAATGCTTCATCTGTGCCACCAGCTTTATCAAATCTGATCACCCTTTTGTTGAGAAAAAGAACGGTAGAATCAAAGAACCATGAACTTGTTAAGGTTGGAAAAGACCTTTGAGAACACTGAGTTCAACCTTAACCCAGAACTGCCAAGTCTAAACACTAAAACATGTCCCCAGGTGCCACATCTACACATCTTTTAAATATCTCCAGGGGTGTTGACTGGGTCATTGCCCTGGGAAGTCCCTTCCAATGCCTGATCACCCTTTCAGTGAAGGAATGTGTCCTAATACCCAACCTAAACCTTCCCTGACACAGTTTGAGACTACATCCTCTTGTTCTGACACTTGTTAGGTGGAAGGAGAGACCAAACCACAGCTACAATCTCCTGTCAGGGAGTTGTAGAGAGTCAGAAGGTCCTTCCTGGGCCTCCTTTACTCCAGGTGGAACAACCACATCTCCCTCAGCTGCTCCTCATCAGTCTTGTGATCCAGACCCTTCCCAGCTCTGTTCCCTTCTCTGGACACCCTCCAGCACCTCAAAGTCTTGTCCTGATGGGCCCAAAACTGAACCAAGAATCTGAGGTGTGGCCTCCCCAGCGCCCAGCACAGAGGGACAATCACTGCCCTGGTCCTGCTGGCCAGGCTATTGAGGACACAAAAGGCCAGAAGGGCACTGGACTCCTTGCCCACCTGGGCACACGCCAGCTCACATTTGATCCCCTTGTCCAGGTCACCAATAAAGATTTTAAACAAGACTGGCCCCAGCACTGGGCCTTGGGACCAGGAACCAATAGTGAGTGGCTGCCAGCTGGATGTAGCCCCATTCACCACCATTCTCTGGGCTTGGCCACCCAGCCAGTTTTATCCAAGGAAGACTGTGTCCATCCAAGCCATAGGAATTCAGTTTCTACAGGACTATGCTGTGGGAAATGGTGTCAGAGGATTTACTAAAGTCCTGGCAGACACATCCACAGCCCTTCCCTCAGCCACCAGGCAGTCACTTGATCATAGAAGGAGATCAGGGTGGTCAAGCAGGACCTGCATTTCATAAACCCACACTGGCTGGCCTGATCACCTGCTTGTCCTGTACATGTCACATGATGGCACTCCAGATGGGCTTCTCCATCATCTTCCCTGGCACTGAAGTCAGGTTGACAGGCCTGACATTCCCTGGATCCTGCTTCTGCCCCTTCTCATAAATGGGCGTCACATTTGCTAACCTCCAGAAAATTGAGATCTCTCCAGTTAGCCAGGATTGCTGGTAAATGATTAAAAGTGGTTGTAGTGCAAATAGGAAAAAAATGACAGCAATCAGCGACATGTAGTTTTTCTTTACAGGCTTGAGGGAAAATGTTGCAATTTAATCCATAGGGAAAGAAGATAAGTTAGAACTGACATATTTTACAGGGTTAATACTCAAAGGGAAGAGCTTGTCTGCTACTTTCTGGGTTTGCTTTTTGTATTTTAATCCTTTTTATGAAGTAATGAGTACAGAGAACTACAAAGACAGTAAAAGGCAGTTTGTTTCAGAAAGGAGAACTCTTCAGAAGCTACATGACAGAGGCTGCATTTTAAGTTTGTGGACTTGAATGAGGGAAGTATTTCTTGGTGGCAGATGTATACTTTTGTAATTTATGCTTTTATATATGTTTATGTATATATTATGTATATATATATTTAATTAAGCATTTAGTACTTTCAGGATTTAGCATTTTAGTACTCTAAAGGAAAGGAAATATCTTGGGCTGTGAACATTCAAGATACATACTGATCTCAAACTGGAAATGGAAAGGGGAGTCATGCTGTGGAAATACCACCCTGCTCACAAGTGCTGCTCTGCACAAAATCACTTTCACTCTGCAGTGATTGTAACATTGGCTGTCTCTTTCCCAACTGCACAGGGTTCAGATCTGTTGGCATTTTGGAATTCTAGGTTAGGCTGTCTTGAAGTTTCCCAGTGTGGTGTCCCAGAACAATTTGAAATGCTTGGGCAGGGTGTGAGGCTTTGCCTGTGTGTGACTGCAATTTTCATTCAGTCTGAAGCGTTTGAAACTGGGAATGAAACCTGGGTAGGTCTGTTCATCCCAGCTCATGGACAGCAAAACTCCAGATCTGTCTTTTTTTAGGAACTGCCAAGTGAATTCCCTGCAAAGCAGAAGAATGCCATGAGGATTCCTGTGACCTGGCACTCCTGGGTGTGATGACACAGGCTGGGATGTTGCAGTGAGGTGCTTGCTGATGGGTAGGGCTGCTGCTGTGAGCGAGATGTCAGGGCCCTCTGCCATCAGTGGGGATCAGTTGCTGGAGAAATGAACATGTGCTCTCTAATTTCCTCTTTTGTCCTGAAGCCACTTGATGTGCATGTTAAGATGTGACTGCCTGAGGCCTCTGATCTGCCTGTTTCCCATAATGGTGCTTGCTGGCTTAGCCCTACACTAATTGGAGTCCTCCAGCTGGTGATGAGAAGTCACCTGCTGTCTTCTTGCCTTACCTCCCTTTTTCCACAGCACTCTTAATGGCAGAGGTAGGAAACAGGACAAGGAAGAACTATCTGGATGCTAAAAAAGCACCTAAGACACTGATCAAATGTGACACAGGGATCACATCTCCCCTTTGCTTGAGAAGGCAGGGAAGTGCTCCAGCCTTCAATTATCACTGGGGAGCTAAGACACAGAAAATTTCCTGGTCACACCATGAAGAAATTCAATGGCAGCAACTGATTCCAGCTCTCCTGGAGTCCAGCCCTGGCTGTAAGGCAGAAGCCTGACCCTTCAAGGAGGCTGGTTTTTCCCCTCCTGCCTGTGTCATTGTGTCTCATTGTGTCATGCTTAGAATTAACATCCACATATACTGTGGACAGGTCAGGTGTTTCTGGGGTGCTCTGTGGGGAATAAGCCTTACTTCAGGGCTTTTATGCAAATTTTTATCAGCAATGATCCAAAAATAGTAATCCTTAATAATGGATAATTTCTAAAATGAATTAAGCACATTCTTTTCCAATGAATGATTCTCTTGGTAATGATAAGGACTTTCTAATGTCCATAGAATATGTTTTTAAAAGGCATCAGTCTCTCCTTTTAATAAATCCCCTTTGAAAATATTGTGTGTAATTTCAAAACCTTAGGAAAAAAAAAAAAAAAGAGAGTTTGGTTGAAGGCAGTCGCTGCTCTTCAGCCTTAATCACATCAAGATGGTTTTTGTCTGCAGATTTCACTCATGTGTGGATGTGTGGCTCAGAGCTTTCCTTAGGCAGGCACTGACTTGATAAGCTGTAATGACCATGTCAGTGACCCATGGATGATGGGTCACTGGGAGATGGGGCATTTTGAAACTGCACCTCTCCATCCACTCTGCTGTACCTTTGGGGAGTTTTTGGGGCAGCCACGGGAGCCAGCCAGGAAGCAGTGATTTTGTACCCACCACAGAGCACCCTGGAAACACCTTGGGCAGGGACTTTCAGCATACCCCTGGCCTTTGAACTACTTCTAAAGACAACTCTAAACTGCAGGAAATTGTGCAAAACCAGAAAGCCAGGGGAGTTAGTACTGGACTGCATTGCCTTGCAGAGGTATTTCTTTGCTAATTGAGCATAAAGCTGCTGTGGGCCTACTGAATCAGCCTAGAAGAGGATCATAGTCTGTCCTAGAGGCACTGTGTGGAGTCAGTGGAGGGATCCAGGAAACATCTGGCTGGAGATGTTTGCCTCAAAGTGCTTGGACTCTGAGAGGGAACATAACTGAGCCAGAGCAGAGGGACATGAGCATGTGCCACATCTGCATGTGCCCTCACTGTCCGGAATGTAAAACTTCCAACTAATATTGGTCTTTCCTTACTATCTCTAAGCAGCTAATTCTGCCAATCTAGAGATTAAAAAAAGCATAGATTGTTTCCTTAGAGTGCTGACATTGTGAATGTTCAGTTCTATTTTAGGGAGGCACAGTTACACTCAGGAGTTCCTGGCACTTTGATTCATACTTCCCCCATAGGATGCCCTGACCACCTGTGCAGTACTTATTTTACCAACTTATCTTTGGTAAGTCAAAAGAAGGAAGGTGTGGAATTACCAAGAGAAAACCTTTATTCCTTTCTGGATTGTGTTTCACCAGGAACTGAGAGCTTGTCCCAATGTTCAGTGCCTGACACCCAGGGCCAAGGATGCAAAACTTCCTGCCCCTGTAGCATGATTGCACTAAATATCCATCATGAGCAGCTGATTCTGGCTTTTCCTTCAGTTTTGAAGGTTTTCCCACAGACAGAAGCAAGATCCCTATGTGGCAATGCAGCATTAGGGTTGAACTCCTGCTCTGTGCTAATGTACAATTCTCTCTTGCATTTACAAGTGTGTCAACAGGGGGGACATGGCCTCGTGCTGCAGACCCATAAAGGTGAGTTAGAGCTTCCCTTTGTGCTCCTCCTGAAGGGCAAGCAAGTTTCATGGTGATGTGAAGAGACAGCTCATTGTCTGAAAAGCTAATGATCTAGATAAACACCATTCAAAAGCAAGGGGTGTGAGGCCAGTGAACATCCAAACCAAGAGCTGAATGTGGAAAGTTACTGCTCTTCTAGCCTGTTCAGTGTTGGTTGGATGTGGTCTCAGTTCTTAGATCACTGGAACTGGTAGTTTTTAACAAATAAGATATAGGAAAGCTTACATGGCTTTAGCTTTTAATATATAGCTTTTTATAGCTTTAGTTTTTAGCTTTTAGCTAAAGCTACCTTAAAAATACATATGCCTGTGTTTAAAGGTGAGGGAAAGGTAAGTAGGTTATGGTTAAGTCATGTGGTGTGATTGACTTGTTTTTATAAACATGTTTGTTTACTTATCCTCCTAAAAGCGTGGGTGCTAGAACAGAGGAACCGTGGTGTATCTTGTAGCAGCAAAAGGGATGGAGGCAGGCAGGCAGAAATATGTGATGGAGGCATGGAAAACTTTTAAACTGGATTTATCTCTGGAGATGTGACATGAAACTGCTTCCTTCAACATCGGGGTACCAGGATGGTCATCCTCCTTCCCCATATCCCTTGGGACAACCCAGCTGATGTTGCAGAGCTTTGCTGCAGCTAAACAGCAGCTGCTCCTTGGCTTTCCATGCGCTGCTTCATGCTGCATAGAGCCTGTAGATCATTTCTGGGCAGTGCCATGTTCTTGTCTCTGTCCTTTTGTGGCTCTGTTCCCCTTGCCTGGTATTGCTGTCCCTGGGGTTCACGTGGGTTCTTGGCCTGAGTCTTCTCTCCATCTGTTTTCTCCCTGCTTTTGACAAAGAGAACCTTTAACTAGCAGAGTTGGTGGGGTAATTTGACTGAAAATTATCCTTTGATACTCCTGATTTGGATGTCATGCAAGGTCCAAGGTGGTCCTACAGAAAGCAAGAGACAGTGATGCTGTTTGTGGGAACCATGGGTTGATTATTGCATGGGCCTTAGAGCTGCAGAAGATAAATGTCTGATGAGGAATTCTTCCTATCCCATCATCTAAATTTCATTCTCTACATGCTTTCTTACAGAGAAGTTGTTCTGCAAACACTACAGAGAGCTGTAAGGTATTAAAATTGGATTTAGGTTAGCATCCTCCCACCTGGATATCCAGGTGCTTTACTTATCATGACTTGAGCTCTCCTGAGCTTGGAGACAACCATAAAGCTTCTGTGAACATCCTTAAATAGCTGTTCTGCATGTATAAATGCTGTTCCTAATTTCCAGAGCAAGTGATATGTATTGCTGTGCTTAGCCCTCTCTTTCCCTAGGTATTAATTACCCTATTCTTCTGCTGAAGAGCATGGCAGCAGGAGTGGCAGGGTTTGTGTTACGTGCTTCTGTCTGGTCAAATTCTCCTTCTCCATTTAGTAGAAGGTGCAAGAGGGCAAGAGAGAAGAAATGCTGTGTGGGAGACAGAAAAAAGGAAGGAAACAGTGTGTGGAAAATTCAAAAAACAATAATCAGTGGTAGTGATGGGAGGTGTCCAGGTGAGGTGGTGGAGGGGTAACATCACAATGTATCGATGTTCTTGTAATACTCAGTGTTATCCTGGCAACTCTCCTCACAGGGAAATAATTTTGGCAGTGTGGAGTAGAGCAATTCTTTTTAAGGCTATGCTAAAATCTAAGCTGTTTTGAGCTGGTGTGGGGTGGCATAACTGCATGACCTCAGGTGAGCTCAGAGGATTCAGTGCAGCCAAAGTCCTGTTTATGGTTCTGTTGCCATAAAACACTCCACAGGTTGGTTGTAGGTGGTGAATACAAGGTGCTGCATCCAAGAGATTTTTTAGGGGAAGCACAAATAACACAAATCTCGCTCACCCTGCCAGGGTGCTGGGATTTAGCCAGCAGATGCTTATAAACAGGATGGCTAACCCTGGTTGTTGCTTTCCCCTTAATCCACAGAGCACAGCTCCTCCCAGGAACCTCCTGAGCCTTGGGGTCAGTGCTGCTCCTGAGGAAGAAAAGCTGCCAATTAAGGGACTGGCTGCCTGATGTCCCTTTCTGGTTTATGTGTAGGCAGGCTAATTGCAAAGTTGTCATCTTGGGGGAGAAAAAGACAAATGGGGAGAGGCTGATTTGATTTAGCTCTCAGCCTGAGGAGGTCCATAGTTGGAGTGTGGAGTTTATTGGGAAATGGAGGCCTAACCCAGTGACCTTGGAAATCAATAGGAAGCCTCCAACTGGCTTTAGTGTTTTCTTTTTTCTAAGCAAACAGAAGACCATGGAAGTAGGAAAACAAAATGATAACAAAACTGCAGAATGCACATTTATCCTGGGCTCTGTGGAGCTGCAATTACCTTTCTAGACTTGTGAAGAGACAAAAGAGTGATGTTTTTCTTAAGGGAAATGACTTAAATAAACAGACAAACAAACCAACCCAAATAAAGTATCCAGGCGAATTGCATGGAGGACTCTGCAAAGGAAGAGGATTAAAGTCCTGGTTCTGTCTGATGCATTCCTACCCAAACCTGAGTTTAAAAGCAATATAAAATAGTACAAGGAGGGAAGGATGCATCCCTGGTTCTACAAGGAAATGGAAGATTCATTAGCCATAAGGTAAAGGAGAATAAATAAAAAAAAACAAACTAAAAACTTCCTAGTGTAGAGCCAAAAAACTGAGATCTGCTAGAGCTGTATAGGAGGGAGCAAACCCAAGCTGGATTAAAAGCAAACAGATTGTCTTGGGAGTCTTCAATCTACTTGGTTCTCTGTGAAGGTATCTTATACCTGGTGCATTCTATAACCACAGCAGAAAATCAGAGTGGTCCATGATGTACAGTGAGGGGGTTGCTTTGCATATGTATTCCTGAACAATGCCTGGTTACTATGGTGATAGGCACTATAGAAAGTGTTCATATGGAATCCTTGGCAATTTGCAATCCAGTGGGGAGAGTGATGGTCTGAGAGGGTGTCTCTGCCAGATGTGTCAGCCTCCAGAGAACATCCCTACAGGGACTAGTGGGTCCTCACTGGAAATCTTTGATTCATATGCTGAATTAATATATTCTGAGAGAAATAAAATGAGCTCTACACGCCCAGCCTCTGTAGTTTTGCTGGCTAGACTTTGACTCAGAAACTTATGGACACTGAGTAAATACACTGGATTTTGCATTTAGTGAGGCCTACCAAGTATCTGAACTCATATCTGCTTTTAAGCAGCTAATTTCTGAACTCATATCTGCTTTTAAGCAGCTAATTTCATATGTAGGTGTTATTAATAATCTTGAACAGCCAATAAACTGGGGTGATTTGTGGCATCAGTGTCATGCAGGTTTGAAGGGAGGTCACTTAGTCCCCAGCTCAAGCAGGGCCAGCTAGACAGTGGTTCCTGAGTGCCCCATCCAGATGGAAATTAAATATCTGCAAGGAAGGAGAGTCTCTGAGCAACTTGTTCTAGGGCTAACCATTCTCACAGTAGGTAAGTTATTAATGTTAAAATGGCATTTCCACTGTAACACTTTGTGCCCATGTGTGAGCAGGCACCACTGAGAAGAGTCTATCTTTGTCTTCTTTGCATTCTCCTGTCAAATATTGATACACATAGATAAGATTCTCCCTGACCCTTCTCTTCTTGAAAGCTGAACAGTCCCAGCTCTCCCAGCCTCTTCTTCTGTGCCAGATACTCCCATTTTTTATGGCCCTTTACTGGACTCACTCCAATATTTCCACGTCTCTCTCGTATTGTGGACCCCAGTCTTGGAGAGTTTGGCCACAGGCATTGTTCTTTGGACACCATCCCTCAGAAAATGATCAAAGGAAGTGGGATCCAGACCTGTGTGTCCCAGCTCTCTGCTCTGACAGCCAGACCATGCTTTCTAGCCAGGCTTGGAGATGGTTCCCTTCTCTGGCTCCTCTTCCTTGCTGCAGTGAAAGCCTGGTTGGAATGATTATCAGAAGTGGAGAAGTTGATGAGTCACTGTCTTGTCGAGGAGAGCAATTTTGTGTGGAGCACTGTGCTGATCTGCCCACCCATCTCGGGTGAAGATTTATTTATGGTGCTCTCCAAAGTGCTACTGTAATATCCTTTCCTAGCCCACATTCCCGCTGGTGCCTGCTCACTACGAGATTTCTTTCTTTTTTTTCCTCCACCCAATGTGTTAAATAAGATTATAGTGTATTGAGGTTGAAGGGAGCGGGATATTATTAGGATTTTTATCATCAAATTACTACTTTAAGCAATTTGGAAGTCTCTTATCAGTCATGTCGAGCACAATGTACTGGACCAGGCCCTGACATCCTCTCTCAGCACCAAGGCAAGATGCAGTGATCACCCAGAGGTTACCCAGGGTAGAGGTGGAAAACATTTTGGTGTGAACAGCTGTTCCTGATGCTGGCTGCTTTACTCTCAGGCAAAGTTCAGGGACATTGCATTTGTCTCAGTGAAGCATTTCCCCTGCTTGGTAAGTTGTGCTTCACTAATGTACTCATCTGCCAGGAGGCTTTTTTCCGTTTATGCCCATTCCAAAAAGGAGGGCACATCTCCCCACTCCCCCCCACCTCCTTGCTCTGCCCAGGGAGGACTCCAGGGGCTGGAGGAAGCATCTGATGCCTGCAGGGAAATGTGAGTGCTTTGCCTTGTTTGTCTTCAATGCAGTGTGAGATAAGTGATCTGCTGCAGGGTCTATGAAAGGTGGAGCTGCTCATCCACCACTTTCTCCTCATCTGTTGCAGGCATGGAACAGAAACTTGACTCACGTTTCTGTTTAAATGTGGTCAAGTCATATTTAATTTTGTACAAAATTAGATTGTGTTTAAAGGCAAATTCAGTGGGTTGCCTGGCAGGGAACCTGGATTACTCTCAGCACTGATTAAATTGCTAAGTGCAAGTGATAAAAAAGTACCATCCTTGTTTCAGAAGTTAAATATCTCTATTTCTGATCATATAGCAATTTTGTCCTATACTTGTATTCTAATAAAACAATAATATTTGATAAAATCAAAGGTGATAGAAATACAGCAATGTGTTTTGGATTCCCAAACGCTGACATGTTTGTGCCCTGAAAACTGCTCAAAGGTGGCCAAAAAAAAAAAAAAAAGACTGTCTATTTTCTTTTTTCTGGTCAAATCTAAGCACAGCTCTCCTTGTGCACTACTTAGAGCAGTGCTTAGAGCAGCTGCTTTTGGTTTTCAGGTTTTCACTTTGGTGACATCCCTGGAAGAGTTGAAGGCCAGGCTGGATGGGGCTCTGAGGAACCTGGTTTAGTGGAAGGTGTCCCTGCCATTGGCAGGTTTGTTGGAACTAAATCATCTTTAATGACCCTTCCAACCCCAAAACCATTCTGTAGGTCTACAGTGGGCTGGTGAATGAATGGTGGTGATACTCCTTTTCTCTGCTGAAATATTAAATTTTGACTTTTTATTTTGACTCATGCCATCCTTCAGCCAGTTTCGAGAGTCCATTCAATCTAACACTCAAAAATTAACTCTGGGGGCAGCAGTGAAGTGGTTAACAAGAAGGGCAGGGGAGCACAGGGATGGAGATGAAAGGGAGATGAGACAGGATTATCCAGGACAAGTTTGTGTTTGCCGCAGGGGGATGAGTCAGTGGTGACGGTGGCTAATGTAGATTTCAAGATGTGAGGGATTCTTTTCCAAGAGAGATTTTCAATGAAAAATATGGTTTAAATGTGGACTAATGTGAAATGATACAACAGGGACAGTAAAGTGCATATGTTAAATTGGGAAGCTCTGCAGCAGCCACCCAGCGAAAGGATTGATGGGTTATTTATTGCAGATTATATGACAGGGAAAGAAATCTGGCTCATCAGAGGTCAGGGAAATTAAATGTTGTCCTCTTGTCATGGTAGGTGCTGAAATCGATCTGTTACCTCCTGTTACATCTTTTGATGAGCATGCAGAATAACCTGTTGCTCAGTGGATGAAGTCAGGTTTTAGAGTTATAGCTGACTAATATCTAGGCAAGAAAAAACATTTCTGGTTATGAATCTATCATAAAATCATGGAATGATTTGGGTTGGAAAGGACCTTAAAGATCATTAAGTTCCAACCCCTTACCATGGGCAGGGACACCTTCCACTAGACCAGGTTTTTCAGAGCCGTGTCCAACTTGGCCCTTGATTGCATGGCCAATCCACAACTCAATTTTGGAACATAAAATGCTTTCTCCATAGATAAAGAAAAACAGCTTACCAGATAGAATATTGATTACCCATTATGGAAGTGTTTTTACATAAAGACAGCTTCTAAGTACGATCAGATAATTGTGCTACTAGAAGCACTTTAATGAAGCAGACCTGCCTTTTTTTTCCCTGTTTTGTGCAAAAATTTGACTTCCATAGGTTTCAAGAGAGGTCACCCAATTTACAGCCTAGTGAGGCTTGATCCTGTTTACATGTCATTTAGTTCTGTGCATATATGTGAATACTGTGTCTCTGCTTCCCTGTGAAGGAGTGACAGCACTTATCAAAGCCCAAAAACATGTGATGGGAATGTGTTAGCCCAGGCAGGTTAAGTCCTGTGCTTAACATTCAGTCAGCAATACTGCTCCCCAAACCTTTCTTATATCTTTAATGATGGAGCTGTTCAAGGCCAGGCTAATGAGGACTGGACCACCTTGGTCTAATGGAAGGTGTCCCTGCTGGAACAAGATGATCTTTAAAGTCCCTTCCAACCCAAATCATTCTGTGAATCTGTGATAGAAGTTCACACACAGTCAGTGCTGCTGGTGACTGATTTAGCTGGCCCAAGTTTTCCTCCTCTGAAATATTTTCTCCTCTGAAAACAGTAGTCATTTCTTTACTCATCTGCCAACATCTGTCAGTGTCTGCTAGTCACAGTTTATGTGTTTTAATCCAAAGTGTGCCATGCTCTAGCACCCACAAAGCCCCAGGCCTAAAAGGCTTCTGCCTGTGGCTTTTGGAGACCATGGCTAAACAAATGACTGTAAATGACAGCATATATGGCATGGCCCTCCATGGCTGTTAATCCCAATATTTGGCAGATTTTGGCAAGAATGCTGAGCTTTGTGGGTTTTGTCTTATGGCCACCCTTGATGTAGTAAGCGGCACAGATAGTGCTAACGGGTACCTAAGCAGGTAGAGCTGGAGAGAGATGACTACAGCTTTTCCTGGGTAGAGGCAGAATAGAAATCCAAATCTACCTTATGGTAACATACAGCTAAGTTTTTGGGGGACTTTATGTGCATACTGATTGCTTTTCACTCGAGAGACATTTCTTCTGTTATAACGAACCTGGTGGCTCGTACCTGACAACAGGGTTTGTTACATTGGGTTTAAAAAATATATATATATTGCTTGTATATCAGCAAAGATTAAGGGTCTGAATCTGTTCCCACCAAGACAGCTGTGATGTTACCAAGCAAAGAGCACTCAGCATTACAAAATGATTTGGTAAATCTGAGTGAGCTCAGCAGTCACTGAGAGCAGCCTGAAGAACAGCACAGATGAGGAAAGCTGAGTGCAAGCTGGATAGATGCTGTTGCTTTGTGCAAGGGATAGTCAGTTGGAGTCAGGACATGGGCAAAAAGCAAGGCTAACCAGCTTAGTAGACAATTAGGCTGTGGCTGAACGGAAGGAAATGTTTGTATGATTTAAATGCCAGCAAAATTGTCAGATTGGGGTTCTGCTCCTGACTCTGCCACAGGCTCTCAGACGCCTTCATTCACTGTCAATACTCCCCCATACCCAGCCTTGTTCCTGCTTCAGAGCTGCTGAGATACAGGGGTGGCTGTATGGGCAGCAAAATGTTTTACTGTAGACTTTGAGCTCATTGCAAAACCAGTCATGTCTTTGTTGAGAGAAGGATGCTGATGGCAAGGCTGGTTCCTACAGTATTTATAGCTATTTATGCATATATATGTATATATATGTATTTATACAGCTATGAATGTAGGTATGTATATATGTGGAGCTGTAAGGTTGACATCTCTATCTCTGGTTACCACAGACTTGGAAGTGCTTTTTGGAGGTGGTAGAGGAGGCAGGAATAGGAATGCAGCTGTAGCCTCATCTTCTTCACCCTGATGTCTCCTGGTGTCTTTGGCTGGCCATGGGGAGAATTTGGGGGAAGCTGCACCAGGGTCTCCATTAGGCTAAAGGAAAAGCTGAGAATGCCTGCTTTGTAAAAAAAAAAACTGTTGTAAACTAGGAGTAAAAAAGGTGATCCTTTGGGTTCAGGGGTCAGCCCATTGTGGTCATCTAGCAGAATGCTGGTCCTTTTGGAATCCCCTGGAAGGTGACACACCCCTATTGGGAAAATAGATCAGTCATCTACTCAAAAGGCAGTATTTGCCTCAAGGTTTTATGCCAACGTATCTTAGTCAGTGTTCTGCATGTGAGGAGATTCAGGGTTTGTCCATGCATCCCAGTGGCCAGTAAAGCTCAGGGGCACAGGGGCTAGCACTGGTCTTTGGAAGTGGCCAGTTTTCCTGCAGCATCTTGGAGGGGCTGAAACCTTTTGGACAATGACCTCAGGAAGCTCAAAGTCACTTGTGCTTATCTTGTGTGCATGGACAGCTCTCTAGGAGCACACAGCTTGCTGTGAAAAGGGAAAGGGAAAGGGAGGCACAGATGGGAAAGAAAGGCGCGAGGGAGAAAATGGATAGGGAAAATACTGGCCAGACTTGGAATCAGTGGTGGCCAAACCTGCTAGCCAGAACATGCCAGGAGGAAGCAGAGATCATGCTCAGCCATCAAAACATCCTTGCTATCCCTTGCCAGACATTTCTCCCTGGAAAGACAAATAAAATAGGAAGCTGACTGATTTAATGTCATCCCAGGAGCCTTCAGCACAGCGTCATCAGCGTGGCATGACATAGGCTGACCTTCCCTACCCTGAGTCAGGCTTTGTCCTCACTTGGTTTGGAGCCCCTCTCTGAGACAGGCCAGGGAAGATGAGACTGCCAGGAGCCAGAGAGTGAAGGGCTGGACAGGCTGTGACAGTAGTGTCCTGCATGGCCAGGAGCAACAAGGAATGTGACAGGGCCCTCCAGCTGAAACACAAGGAAATGCAAGAGCACTGTCCCTAATTTGTCAGTAGGGAAGAGCTCTGGTGACGTGAGGAATGGGAGCTGACACTCTGTGGCACAGCCACTGTTAGGGGCTCAGCCCTGACCTGCCTCAGTGGGTGGTTGTTTCCTATTGATCCCCTTGCCCACAGATGTACCTGAAAAGATCTGCTAAACCTGGTGAGTTATCTGGTTGCCTATAACAGCCAGTGCAATAGTAATTTTGGCAGAGAACAGGTTTTCAGGAAATCAATTACCTAAAATTCAACCTCCAGCTGGGTAAAGTCCTGCAGATTCCACTATAGTGTTTATGGTGCCTAATGTATTTCTTTTGTTGCGAATTGCTCTCTCCTCATTTTAATTATGACCTCTTTCAAATGCACCAAAGAATACCCTTTAAAACCCAGCCAGACAGGTCTTTCCCATGCACCTTTCAAAAATGGACAGTGAGGTCTCTGATCTTTACTGTGTTACGTCCAGAGATCATGAAATGAGACTTGTGCTTAAGTAGATTATGTAGTTTTGCTCAGTGGCTTCATGTGGAGAGCAGAGACCGTGAGCTTGGATTTCTGGTTCCCTGCATTGTCTGTTGGCAATGGCTGGGCTCTTCCACAGTGTGTGGCATGGACACCTGTTTCATTATTTGGTAGGAAAGTGGGGCTTCCTTTGAATGAACCTTCCTAGGGGACTGTCCTGGATGCTTCCTTGATGCTTCCCACAGAGCTGGATTATTTCCTCTTTATTCCTTTCCTGTTTTCATTATATGCTTTAGTCTTTAACTCTGCAGAATGCAACTGGAAAGGTGATACATAGATGAACTTAGAGGTTCCAGCTTGTGTGTGAATCCCCCTGGACTCTTGGCATCACCTTCAGCTATGCTGTAGGTGCTGGGAAAGAAGTAGATGGCTTCAGACCAGGATATAAAATGTGATACACTCCCTGAAGGCACAAGCAGAGTGGGGAGGAGAAATCACCTGTACAGGAATTGGGAAGAAAAAAGGATGAGACTGAACGTCTTGTACCCTGTTAAGAAAGGGAGCTTCTCCCTTATAGTTCTAGTAAAGGCAGATATTTAGACCATAAAAAACCCCTGGATTACCAGGAAATTTACAAAAAAACCCAATGGGAAGGAACTGTAAAATACTAGTTAGGGGTTAAATCTGGAGAGCATGTCCAAGGGATGAGTTAAAGGGCTTGTGCTATCTAGCTACAAAAATTTAATGGGTGTAAAAATCAAAGAAAGAGGGGAATGATTTGGCTAAATGGGAGGGGAAATTATGGAAGGTTTCAAACAAAACCAGGCTGAGTACAGGAGAAATCTGCAGTCAGATGTGTTACTTTGGAGAATAAGCTCCCATGGAGATGTGTCGCCCTTGGCAGTTTGTGACTAGGTAAGTGCACAGAAGGGGTAAGGGCAAATGGACATCTGGAGAAAGAAATCTGTGAGCAATCCTGGTGGGATATGAATGCATGTGAGGCTGTGTTGTGGGGACCTCTGGGTACTTTGTCCACAAATAATATGGACAGAAGAGCTGGGAGAATCCAGTGGGATGGCTTTCCAAGCAGCTATCACAAGGAAGATTCTTATGAGAAAAATCACAAATCAGCAGGGTTTTATGAGCATTTTTATGTCCAGTGGTTGCTGTTCAGAGATCCCACAACTATTTTCACTTACTGATGGACAGACACCACTCTTCTTAATTTATGGCAACAAAAAAAGAAAAGATTTGGAAAAGCAAGACTCTCTGTAGTCACTTGGTTAGTGACTGACTTGAAATAAATTATTCTTATAATTTAGGCTTTTATCTGAAGTGTACCATCTCTGAAGCTCATATATACATATACAGTTTATATCCTTTTCCTTTTTATCCTTTTCCAATGAGTACTCGAAGCTGCTGTACCCAAAGTGTTGCAGGAAAGCTGTTTCATGGTTGATGATGTCCATCTCCATCTGAATCACAAGAGATATTATACCTGTCAAATTTACTTTGCATCTCTGGAGATCTTTTTAAACACTTTTTCAAAAATATTTGATGTTGCAACTGTTCTCCGCACCCAAATGGAGAAATATCTGAGGTCTCTTCAGCAGTCACTTCAGCAACTTCAACCAAACAGCAGCTTTCTTGGCTTCTTATGGTGCCTGTTGTTATAACCAGCATGAAGGAGCTGCTGTATTCTAAATTTACAGGAAGCCACAAGTTCATGTGTTCATTCATTTATTTTTCATTCATGCACTGAGCAGGAGTCAGCCAACAGCTGTTGCACCACAATTCAGGGAGCGAGAGAATGGCAGCAAATCAGGGATTACAAATAAGTCCCTTGTGAACAAGAAGCAAAATTTCCAGGTGAACAAATCAGAGACAGAAATATCTGTAACTGTTAAAAAAAGTAGCCCCTAACTAGGAAGTTGGTTTCATGAAGAGTCAGCCTGGAGCTCCAGAGGAATTTTCCAAGAAACAAAACCATTTTAAATCTGCAAATCTTGGAGTAGCTGTGAATTTGTCTTGAGATGGATAGGTCCAGTGGTGACAAGAGACATTACATTTTATTTTCTTTCCTCGTTCATTTGATGTGCCTGTTTATTCTTAGCCACAGTCATTTTCCCAATCTCTCTAACGCCCCAGGATCCATTTCTGCTCATTCTTCATTCTGTATTTATTTAATATGTGCAAGAAGAAGTTGGTTGATGAAACATACTACTGAACTGAATGAGGCCATCAGAGGAGAAAATGGGTTTATTTTTCTCCTTAATGACAATTCAGATAAGTAGGCAATGACTCGGAGGATTTTGCATTGAGATCATGGAGTTACAGGCATTTCTCTTTCTATAGCTGCACTCAAAGCCTCATCCTTGGTCCTAAACATAGAATTGCAGAGTGATTGATGTTGAAAGGAACCCCAGTGGCACCATCTGGTCCAACCTCCCTGCTCAAGTGGGGTCTTCTTGGAGCACTTTTCACAGTGAGGGACACTCGTGTGTGACGTTCATGAGCTTTGTCCTCTCATGTTATGCTGTGAGATGTGCTTGGGACTTGGAACAGAGCACAAACCTGATGTTCAGAGATCCCATGTTGATTCCCAGACCCACAAATGTCAGTAGAAAAGTACCTCCCAAGCCCCACACCTAAACCTGAACTGAACCACAGAGCCAAGCCCTTCCTCTCCATCTGGGTGGAGCTGATTGATGACATGAAAGGAGGCAGTAGCTCTCTTCCCTAAGGCCCATGTTTGAGCACAGTGGTCTCCAAATTAGAGAGACAGGGCCCCAAGTCCATGAGGATAGAAAGGTGCTAGTGTGATGCTGGTGTGAAGAAAGGCTTTGGCTGACATTTATTTGCAGCCTCCATGAGCCACCTCTGCAGAGGTGATTGGTGTTGTAGCCACCAGAGCAGGGCTTAACCAGCTACACAAAGGCAAGCCACACAGTGTTAAGATTCTCACACCTGGCTGTTGGAAAGGATCTGTAGCACACATCTCTGTGTCCCCAGATCTGTGTATGGCTGAAATCTGACATCCTTTACTGCTTAGCTTAACCTACAGACTTTGCAGGAGCAAATATCAAGGAGCAAGATCTCCTTCCTGTCTGAGATGGGATTTTTTCCTAGTTTGGTTAATGCCAATTGGCCGTGCTTCCTGATAAGCTGAATAACTGCAGCTGGGATCATCTTCATGGAAATTTCCATATGCCCCTTGCAGAGAAGCCAATAACCAGCTGTCAAGCAATGAACGTCAGCCCAAACATCCGACCAGGATGGCTGTGAAATGGGTGTGGAGGGAATGATGACTCCACATCCACATCTGACTCCTGCCTCTGTGGGGTGACGGGCTTGCAGGGTTGCATGAGTGCTAGGGCTGCTGTGGAGTGGCTGCCCCACCTCTGCAAGAAGCTTCCAAGTAGAGAAATGGGAACAGCTGCTGTCAGATTGCCCATTAATTCAGCCCAATTATGGATAGAGAGGAAGTCTGCTTCCTTTGGTCCTCATCCCTTTCAGTGCAGAGGTAGAATGAAATGTTGTGATCGGTTCTGGGATACTGTAGCTCCGCTTTTACTTTTTTTCAGCAGCCTCTAAAGGTATTATTCCCTCCTTCAGCCCCTACTGAGTCCCCAAGCATGACTACAGGGTGACCTTTGCTTTTGTTGTCAGCTTCTCAGCAGTAAAATGTGCTTAGAGTTTTGTTCTTTCATTCCTTGAAACATGGGATGGTGTCTCCTCTTTCCTTTCTGCTGCTAAGGGTGTAGTAGAGGTGGTGGACTTGGAGTATTTAGAGGAGAAGTTTACAGTTGCCTGATCTGTAGCTTGATCATATATATCATTCAGGAGTGTAGAGAGTTGTTTTGTATTGTTTTATTAAAAGTGTATTTTTTGGTAAAGGGGATCCTTAGCCAATAATCAAGTAAGAAGCAGCACATCATTAGAAAAACAATAAAGGATCAGACTAATGACTCTTAGGGCCTCATTTGCTCTCCAGTTAATTAAACAGACAACACAGATGCTACTGCTGTTAATAATATCATTCAATTACTGTGCTGCTAAGTATTATGATCCCTAGGAAACCATTACCCAGTGCTGATTGAGAAGAGGAACTGTGAAGGGCTACTTAGGGGACAATAAACCATGTCTCTGTTGAAAAGGGGGCTGGAAGCAGTTTTCTGGAGACACAAGGTGCTCGAGTGCAAGTAGGTGCAAGGTTGTTTGAGGTGATGGAGGAAGAGGAATCTGAAAAGTTACATTCCTACCCCAGGTGTGCTGATGAAACTTGGAGCAGCCAGCTGGGGGTCACTGGAAGGAATTTTGTGAAGAAATGGCTGGGGAAGAAGGCTTTTTGTTTTCAGAAAGAAGAGAGTGTGTGCTTATAGCAGCCAGGAGATGGATGGGAAATAAAAGAGAATTGGAAATGGAAATGAATGTATCTCAGCACTCCAGAGTGTACTAAGCATCTCTCCAAGGGGAACAGGGAATATCATAAAAGCCTCATTGAGCAGTGCAGGTAAGAGATTCATTTCTCTGATATTTCCACTCATCTACTTTGAGGGTGAGTGAAAAATCCAAGGCTGGCAGGAGAAGACCTTGTCTCAGCCCCTGGGACTTTATCAAACTCAGCTTTCCCATCCAGGCACTGCAGTGACAGGGACTATTAAGCTGAAGGAGCACAGCCCAGTGTGGTTCCAGGTGGCTCCCATTCATGGCACACACCTGCTTCCCTCAGCATCCCAGGAGAGTGATGCACAAAGCTGTGAGAGAGCAGAGGATGGGTGTTGAAAAAAACCTTGGGCCTTCCCCAGAGCCCTGATGTCTCTTTGCACCATTTCCCCAATGCCAGTCCATTGTGTATCCCTCATTTTCCCCACAAGGACTAGAGGGTGCTCATTTTTTTCTTTTTTTTTTTTCTTTTGTGTTTGCTCATGCAAAAGAGGTTTTATAATACTTTTATATAGTGTGGTAGCAGCTGGAGACCCTGACCAAGGATGTAAGGAATCTTGTATGCTGTGATGCTCAAACTGACCATTATCAGTCTGGGATTAATGGTCTGTGTGCTCAGTACATTCAGCTGTTCTCTGAGCCCTGGGAAATGCCTGGGGTCATGGCCATAATAGTTTAAGTAATATGAAGATATGTATTGGAAAATGCTTGGCAGTAGCTCTGTGTATGAAAACCTCTCCTGCATGTCTGCACTGATATTTTGAGCACAAGGAGGAGTTTAGGTCTGTGCCAGGCTTCTTTGTGTGCTCTCAGGGTAGGAGTGTGGCTATGGGTGTTTGGGGTGGCAGTGTCTCAGTGGCAGGGCTGCACTGCCACGTGGTGACACCAAGCTGCAGTCATTATATCTGGGTTTAATGGCAGAGGGATCCTTTAGTGAACTCTTCTGGAATGCTGTGCCACGATCGAGGTCTTGGTTTTCAAATTAAATGATAAAAAAAAAATTAAAATGTATATTTGTGTGTGGATTCCCCCATGATACAAAATGATTCAACCCCAAACTAGTAAGAATGGAGTCATACTTGATTCTAAAAGATGTCTGGGGGAATGTGGTTAATTTTCTTTAAAGCTCATTTAAAGAAAAATTTAAAAAGTAATTTTTAACCAAACATGCATTTATTCATTCAGGTTTTTCTTTATCACTAGATTAATAGACTCATAGGGTCATTTAAGTTGGAAAAGACCTCTACCATCATCAAATCCAACCAATAATCCAACATTGCCCAGTCCTAACACTAAACCATGTCCCCAAGTGCCACATCTACACCTCCAGGCATGGTGACTCAACCACTGTGCTGGACAATCTCTTCCAATGCCTGATCACCCTTTCAGTGAAGAAATGTGTCCTAATACCCAACCTAAACCCACCGTGGTGCAGCTTGAGGCTGCTTCCTTTCCTCCTGTCACTTGTTAGTTGGAAGAAGAGACTGACCCCACCTGGCTACAATCTCCTGTCAGGGAGTTGTAGAGAGTCAGAAGGTCCTTCCTGAGCCTCCTTTACTCCAGGTGGAACAACCACATCCCCCTCAGCTGCTCCTCATCAGTCTTGTGCTCCAGACCCTTCCCAGCTCTGTTCCCTTTCTCTGGACACCCTCCAGCACCTCAAAGTCTTGTCCTGATGGGCCCAAAACTGAACCAAGAATTTGAGGTGTGGCCTCCCCAGTGCCCAGCACAGAGGGACAATCACTGCCCTGGTCCTGCTGGCCACACTACTGAGGACACAGAAGGGCACTGAGCTCCTTGCCCACCTGGGCAAACACTGGCTCATTTTTGCCCATTCTCAGCCAGCAACCCCAGGGCCTTTCCTGCTGGGCAGCTTTCCTGCCACTCTGCCCCCAGCCTGGGCCACTGCAGGGATTGTCGTGACTGAAGGGAAGGACCTGGCACTTGGCCATGTTGAACCTTGCCATGGTTCAACCCCATACTAAGTACCATCCCTTACTGCTCATTACCCCCAGCTCCTGCCACCCCAGTGGGGAGGAGACTCAAGGAAAAAAGGTAAACCTCATGGGTTGATATAAGAACACTTTACTGATTGAAACAAAATAAAATATGATAATAACACTAATCACAAGAACAACTACAATAATAATAAAAATTGTAATGAAGTTGCAATTATTACAATTGTTAATTGTAATGAAATGGAAAGGAAGAGAGAAATAGCACTTAATATAAATAAGTGATGCACAACAACATTGCTCGCCACCCACAGAGTGATGCCCAGCCAGTGCCTGAGCAGCAACCAGTGCCTCACAGCCAATCCCCCCAGTTAATAAACTGGGCATGATGTTCTATGGTGTGGAATATTCCTCTGGACAATTCAGGTCACATGTCCTGGTTATCCTCCCTCACAGCTTTTTGTGCACCTGCTACTGGCAGAGCAGGATGCACGGAGAAGTCCTTGACGTGGGACAAACACTGTTTAACAACAACTGAAATATCAGTGTGTTATCAACATTATTCTCATACTAAATCCAAAACACAGCACTCTCCAAGCTAGTAGAACGAAAATTAACTCTATCCCAGGTAAAACAAGGACAGAACCTCATTCTGTGGACCCTGACCCATTGATCCAGCCTGCCCAGATCCCTCTGCAGATCCTTCCTACCCTGCAGCACATCAACACTCCTGCCCAATGGGGTTTCATCTGCAAACCTACTGAGGGTACACTCCATCTCCTTGCCTAGATCATTGATAAAGATATTAAACAGGACTGGCCTCAGTTCTGAGCCTCAAGGAACCCTGCTAGTGACCAGATGCCAATGGAATGTGATTCCATTCAGCACCACTCTGGGCCCAGCCATCTGGTCAGTTTTTCACCCAGAAAAGAGCACACCTATCCAACCTGTAATATACTATGCCCAAATATATATAATATATTATCTATTATATACAATTGCTGTGATATGCTATGTATTACATGTATATTATCTATCTGATATACTATAATGTAATATTCCTCAAAAATTTCAAATTACTTTAGTCCCACAGATACCTGCATTCCTCCCTCAAATTCAGAGTGCAGAGACTCTTCTGCTTCCAGGAAGTTTCATTATGACAAGGTAATTTGCATTTCTGCACTTCTGCCATGAGGAAGGCACAGAATTGGGAACACACCAGGATCTGAGACCTGGACATGCACCAGACCTTGGGGTATAACAGGGCCACAAAGACTGAGGCTAACCCAAGTCTGTGGCATTGCCAGGGTTGATGTTCCTTGGCCCAAGGCAGTGGCCAAGGTCAGTGCAGTGTGAGACTGAATCTCTCAGGATGTGTCCTAGCACTGATCAAACTCAAGCAGAGACAAGTTTAGACAGGAGAAGATTGCAGTAGTTTCAGAGAACATTTGAACTCAGCTCTGTGCTTAAAACAGGGTAAAATGGGACTAATGGCAATCAGGGGAATTAAATGCAGGAAAAGCCCAGGCCCTTGCAATTGCCACTGCTGAGAAAGGAGATGTACAGTGAATGAAATCCTTCTCTGGGATGCTTTGATGTAAGCAAAGCAACTCCTTGTTTCCAAACAATTTGGAAAGGGGCTGGCAGCCCCCCAGAGACACCTCAGGGGTGTCAGGGGTGCTTGGTGACCAGGCAAACTTCCCCAGTACTCCAGAATCACATTTTGGTGGTATCAGCCACAGACCCCTCCTTTACTGCACATGTATTGATGGCTTGCTATCTGGCTCATCTCATCCCTGTCATCCTGCTTCTGTCCCAGTAATGGAAATATTAATTAAAATCAGCCCCACTGTGAGTAACTCCACATGTGGTTGCAGGGATGGGACCTCTTTCCTGCAAGGCTTTGGCACTTCTGCCTGTTGCCCAACCACTGTCCCTTGTCTGCAGCCTGCTGAGATTCCTTATTTTCATGAGGGATTCCCTGTGGAGTATGTTAATTAATCTCTCTGAAGTGCAATAAGAAACACACCTGCAATCCTTTATCCTTTCTTTCTTTCTTTCTTTCTTTCTTTCTTTCTTTCTTTCTTTCTTTCTTTCTTTCTTTCTTTCTTTCTTTCTTTCTTTCTTTCTTTCTTTCTTTCTCTCTTTCTCTCTTTCTCTCTTTCTCTCTTTCTCTCTTTCTCTCTTTCTCTCTTTCTCTCTTTCTCTCTTTCTCTCTTTCTCTCTTTCTCTCTTTCTTTCTTTCTTTCTTTCTTTCTTTCTTTCTTTCTTTCTTTCTTTCTTTCTTTCTTTCTTTCTTTCTTTCTTTCTTTCTTTCTTTCTTT
>WEIU01021186.1:479678-496274 GCA_013389925.1 Aegithalos caudatus
CTCCTCTCCTCTCCTCTCCTCTCCTCTCCTCTCCTCATATTTAGTTTATACATTTGAGAACATGGTGAGTTTTTTCAGGACTTGTTATCACCAATAATTATTTTTTTTTGCTGCTGGAAACAAAAGCAACACTTTATTGTAATGTATGCTCATACTCATCCTACCCTTGTTACCCAGCTGCTTTCTCCCCTTGCATATCTAAAGAGTCCTCTTCTGTTGTTTTAATGTTTCTTGGAGCATTGTCGTATTATTTCTACATATAAAAACTTGGACATGGATTTGTTGATTTATCTTTTTCTTAAATGTCCCTGACAATTCTTGCCTTGCAATAAGTATTACTATAATCTTGCAATAAGTTTCAAGATGTATTGTGATAAGCATTATTATACTCTAATATTGGTATTCTTTGTGAATTTGTCATGGAGAAATCTCAAGCTCCTTTGTTACAATCTCTGCATTCTTAATACCAAGTGACTCAGTTACTAATCCCTTTAATTCTTCACTCTTGTGCTTCAGAATTTAAGGACTTTGATACCTGTTTTTTGCTTATCCTTATTTTCATTTCAACAATAGTAGTGAACATCTGATCAAACAGTTTTCCATAGTGTCCTCACTGTTGATCTAAACCAAGGCTAAAATAAAATTGCTTTTTGCAGGTTCTGATGCTAATTTAGGGGGAAGAATATCTATTGCATATTACATCCAGGAAGGACTGAGCTAAAGTATCACTCATAACAGAATTTCTTCACTTGCCATCTAGAAAAATGCAAAATGACGCATTTCCCAGAATTTATCTTCCAAATGGTTTCCAATAGATCTCATGTTATGTTTGGATCCAGTGGCAGAGATCTGCAATGACTTCCTGGAAAATGAATTATATTCAGATGGATCCTGTTATGTGCATGGTCTCATCTTTTAAACCCGTATGAGGTACAGTGTTATTCACCTGCTCTGCAGCTTTGTGGCCACTGCCTTTATTTCCCTCTCAGATCATATCCCTCAGCCCTGCATACTGACCATACCATGTTCCTGTTGTCACAAAAATACTCTTTCACAGCTAGTACCCTGAATTCTTGTTCTTCCAGGCATCCACATTGCATATCTGCCATTTTCAGTGGCAAGGTTCCCTCATCTTTTATTTCCTTCTTACTTTCCTTTTTTTTTTTCCCTCTTTCTTCATATCCTCCTTTCTCTTTCTTGCCTCTTTGTTCTGCCCATTTAATCTCTTTTTTATGCTCTTTCCCATCTCATCTTATTTTGCTCTTTCCCCACCCTTCTTTTCCTTTTTCCTCTCTCACTGTGAAAATACTGAAAATGTTTTTATAACTGCATTTGTGCTTCTCTCACTACTTTACATTAGCCTGCAAAAGAGTAGCAGGGAATCATGCTTCAAAGGCATTTAACCTGCTCTTAATCTATAAAATGTGGAGAACTCTTGAGCACAGTGATTCTGTCTCTGTTCATGTCCTGGTGCCTCAGGAAGAGATGATGTGCACAGCCTGGGAAATGGAGAATAGTGTCTAAGAGCTGATGAGGAATGGGGAACAAGAAGAGGCTGGAAGAAATTTGGGGGTGGAAAGGGGTAATGACCAAAGAAAGTTAAGAAATTTTGGGGAGAACCATGATGGTCAGGATGGGGTAGAAGAGCCATTTGGGCACCCAAATAGTGCTGGGGATAGTGCCAAGGCCAAGACTGTCCTGTGCCCTATTGCATTCCAGGTGGGAGCTAGCTGAGCTCTTCTCCCATGCAACCAGCAATAGGATGAGGGGAAGTGGCTATAAATTGCAGCAGGAGGACATTTAAGTTGAATATTTGTACAAATTTCTTCACTGAAAGAGTGGTTGAGCACTGGAACAGGCTACCCAGGAAAGTGGTGGAGTCACCATTCCTGGAAGTGTTCAAAAAAGGAGTAGATGTGTCACTTTGTGGTAGGGTTTACTGGGTATCGTGGTATTTAGTTGAAGGTTGGACTTGATCTGTTCCAAGATCAACGGTTCTGTGATTCTGCATGGAAGGCAAGGGAAGGAAAGTGAAGAGGAGCCAGAGTACGAAGATAAAGGAATGGGAAAGGAATGGGAAAGGACCAAGAGTTACAATATGCACAGAATGGGCATGAGGTGAAGGAAGAGCCCTCCTGACTCCCCTGCATGTCCCTCTCACTGTGGGAAGCCCCTGTTCTCCCCCCCAGGTTCCTCTTGGTCTCTGGGGATGCTGGCACCATTCCCTGCCCGCTGCACCCTCCGCGGCCTCGGCGCTCGCTCCCTCCAACAGCAGCCAAGTGCCAGAGTCAGCTGCTGGCAAACTGCTTTGCTTAAACAACAAAACAACAACAAATTTATATACATAAGAAAAGGAAAATGAAGCAATGATGGGTTGGGCAATTAAACTAAAAGCATTTTAGAATGTAATCCAGCTCTCTCTATCAATAATTCAGGAGGCCAAGATCAGTCTAATTGATTGAACACCTTCCACAGTAGTCAGCCACTAATAAGACAAATGAAATGTCTTTTTTATTGTCAAATCTTCATCTCACATTTGCTCAGGCAAAATCCTGCAGGGTATTTCATTTGAGGAGCTTGGGTATTTTTTTCTCTTGATGGAGATAAATTGAAGGCCAGCATCTGTTTTTAAAGAGCAGTAAATTAAGCCTGTCTGCTCCTTTGGCTGTGGGTGGGTGGAGAAACAGAGCTGTGCTGAGCAGGATTCACACGTAAACCTTGTGTGGGTTGTCAAAAGTTGAACCTGGTTCCCACAGGATGTGTTTTCACTGTGTAATGATTTGAGTGCCTGGGACACTTGGCCTTGACAGACTCCAAAGTACTGCAGATCCTACCCTAAAACTGGTGTCTCTCACCCCCTTTCCTCTAAAGAGCCTCATTAGGGTATCTGTTTCCCTGATGGTGATATTAATGCTTAACTTTTGACATGGCACAGGTGTTTAGAAGGTGCTGAACAATTGTTTAACTTCACTAATTTATGTGAGCAAACCCCTTCATAAGTTCTGGGGGGAAAAATACGTGAGTAGAAACTGATTTATGTTTTATATCTTTCCTCCAAAATCATGCCAAATGCAATGATTACGGGGACATCTGTGAAGACAAAGTAGGGCATGCCCAGCAGATTTGCTTGATTTTGTTTCCTTTGGACTGTATCACTGCATGAGGGGGTGATTGCCCCAGCAGGATGGAGCTTGTGGACACCAGCTTCAGAGCATTGCCCATCTCTAATCAAAAGCTGATCTGAAGGAGTAAAAGTTGAGCTACCACTGATGCACATAGAAGCACCTTTCTTCAGGGTGTAAATCTGTGTGTGAGAAGGCTTCTTTAAGCCTAGATACTCACCAGTTATTCTAAAACATCCTCTTATGCACACAGGCTCTGGGACTAGATTTTTAGCCAATATAAATCAAAGTAGCTCCTCAGGGCATTCTGCTGACTTATATGAGCCAAAGATCCTGCCCTGGGGTGAAGAAAGAGCTCTGATTATGGTGTGTGTGTGTGTATTTAATTAAGAAGGACTTCAAGCTGTGTCTGTGCTCTGGAGTCCCCACTGAGTTAACCCAGCATGGCACAAGTAACCTTGTGAACAAACCCAAAATCTGGAGGTCTGGTAATGACTTTCCTCATTTGCTATTATGATATGTGCTTCCTCACAGCCTAGATAAGGAGGGAGGGAAGGAGGCAAAGTGCCTGAGTGGTTTTGTTTCGCCTGTATTGCCTTTGAAATATTACATAATGTGTTTGAATGCTTGATCTAACCAAGGAGTAGTTGTTTTACCTCCTAATCTAATAACTTCCTGATGTCTGTCTCCTTTTAGCTTTGCTGTAGCTTGACTGCACAAATACCATTTAATTGTGTTCTTGTGGAAACTAAAGGCCAGCAGCTTTGCCAAGAAGGGCTAATTTTATAATGCCCCATGCCAGAATTAATCTTGATGGTCGAGATAAGGTTGATGGTTTATAGTTGGCAATTATCATCACAAGAGAGCTGTTGCATAGGCTGGTTACAGGTTATGGAGTTCTCTTAAATATTGTGCATTGCCTTTGGAGGCAGGTGTTTGCTGTAGTTAGAGGAGAATGAAAAAGGGGCAGATGGGAATGAAAGAAAGTGGGTGACAGAGAGGAGGAAAACAGAACCAAAAAAAAGGTGACAACAGCAAGTGAAAACAAGTAGGGTGAAGGCACGAGAACAGCAATGGAGTGATCTATTGGTGGAGCAGGCAAGGAAGAGGAATGAGTATGACCAAAAAATGGGAGAAGTGTGGCAGTGAAATTGAAAGGAACTGATGGGAGAACAGAAGCCAGTGAGTACAGAAGCCTGATACACCGACTACACTGATTCAGTGTAGTCAAAGACTTTTTTGCTGTTGTCTTGAAGGAAATTTTCCGCTTGTGTCTTTAGGCCCTGTCCCTCTCTGCCTGGTAAGAAAAGCAGCTTGATTACCCAGTAGCTGTGCTGGTGCTTACTGGAGTCTTCTCCCTGGGACAGGTTCTTTGAAGCTGAGAGCTGGTCCTCTGCAGAGATAAATGAAACCTTGCCAGGTTTATAATTCTGCTGCTGCTGCTACACAGCTGGGGAATCAGAGGTCTTCAGGACTCAGGAACAGCTTCAGACTCAGTGTGAGCACTTGAAGCTGCTGACAACAGCTCTGTCAAAGTGTTTATGGTTTTGCAAGGCAAATGAATGAACGAGGTAGCAAGTCTGAAAGTGAAGTTGTTAATTCCAAAAGTTGAAAGCAACCAACCAAGCAAATATAAAATAGCCATTGATCTGTGTTTGGTTTTCATGGAAAGGTTTTGGCTGCAGGGGAGGCTTCTGTGAGAGAACACAGGAAGCTGTTCCCATGTTGGAGAGAGTCAGCTCCAGCCAGCTCCAACATGGAACCCACTGTGGCCAAAGGTGAGCCCATCAGAAATGCTGGTGACATCTCCTTGATGTAAGAAAGGGTAAAAAATGCTGGACAGCTTCTGTGAGAGAGGAGTGAGAATATGAGAGAGGAACAACTCTGCAGACACCAAGGTCAGTGCAGAAGGATGGAGAGGAGGTGCTCCAGGTGTCAGAGCTGAGATTGCCCTGATGCAGACCATGGATGTAATTGGGGGAGCAGAGATCCACCTGCAGCCCTTGGAGAACCACCCCAGAGCAGAGAACCCACCCTGAAGACTTTGGAGGACCCTGGGCTGGAGCAGGATTTGCCCTCAAGGAAGCTGTAGCCCTTGGCAGGCACACACAGGAGCAGGAATTCCTGGCAGGAATGGAAGCTCATGGAAAGGAGCCCATACTGGAGCAGGTTTGCTGGCAGGACCTGTGGCCCATGGGGGACCCACATTGGAGCAGTCTGTTCCTGAAGGACTGTGCCCTGTGGAAAACACCCACATTGTAGCAGTTCTTGAAGAACTGCAACCCATAGAAAGGACCCATGCTGGAGCAGTTTGGTAAGGATTATATCCCATGGGAGGGACCCTGTCCTGGAACAAGGGCAGGAGTGTAAGCAAGAAGGAGTGAGTGGCAGGGACAAAATTTTGTGGACTGGCCACAACCCCCAATCCACATCCCTCGTGTCAAACTGGGAGAGGAGGAGGAGGAGAGAGAAGAGTTGAGAATGAAGGACTGAAGTTGAGAATGGGGAGAAGTAGGGATAAGGGGGTTTTGGTTTTGCCTTTTTTTCTCACTGACCTCGTCGGAGAGTAAATGTCAATAATGAAATTACTCTTCCCAAGTTGAGCATATTTTCCCATGAATGCTGTTGATCAATCAACTTGTTCTCATCACAAGCTGCAAATTTTTCAATCCTAATTTTTCCCCCTATCCTGCTGAGGAGAAGTGAGAAAGTAAACTTGTGGCCAGCCAAGGTCAACCCACCACATGATAATATATATTGATTTCCAGAAATATGCAGTTAAGGAAACTTGACTTCCACAAAACTCTACTAATAAACTTACTGATAGTGTGTTTGCAGCTCAAATCCCAGACTGATGAGCATGAGATGATAAATAAACCCCACTGTAAATACAGGTCCCTTTTAGATGCATGGGACAAATGGAGGAACATTATGAATTTTGGGTCTCCAGTAGACCCTCAGCAGTGCTGCTCCTTATTTATATAAGCTTCAAAGCCTGCAAGTGAAGCTGAAATAGAGACCTAAATCACAACAGGAATAGTTCTGGAGGGTGTTCTATTCAAATAAGTTTTAAATACGATGAGAAGGAATGGTTTTAAACTGAAAGAAGGTAGATTAGATTAGATTAGATACTAGTAAGAAAGTTTTCACTGTGAGAGTGATGACACTGGCACAGGTTGCCCAGAGAAGCTGTGGATGACCATCCCTGAAAGTGTTGAAGGCCAGGTTTGATGGGTTCCTGTGCAACCAGGTCTAGTGGAAGGTTTCCCTGACCATGGCAGGGGATTGGAATGAGATGATCTTTAAGGTCCAAACCATTCTGTGATTTTATGAGATAAAAAACACTTCTAAGTGGTTTTTCTCTTGTGTTGAATAGACTAATAGCTTCTCTCATTGCAAAGCCCTTCTTGGGGGGCATATTAAAAACTTTTACTTTGATCTGTATTCTTCATGATTAGGCCTTCTCCCTCTCTGGTATCCAGCTTGGAAAGTGCAGATGGTAATTCTGTGTGTCAGAGAAGAATTGTGAATAGTTAGGGACCGTCTCATGTGTCATTTATATAGCCCCTGCCACTGCAGGGTCTTGGATCACAATGGAGGTTCTCAGGTATAAAAACTGCAAATGATGTTTATGACTGCTCAGAAATCTTCCATGAAGTACTTTGTCAGTCTGATTTATTGAACCACCTTGTATGGAGGAGTTCAGTGATGAAATAAAATGAAAAACACTGGTTATGATATTAAAATAATATAGTAGGTCATTGTTTTCCACCCAGCAGAAGATAAATGGTGAGGGGTTTGAAGAAGTTTTTCTAAGTGAGTTCCAATTTCTTCCCACTCAGTTTTACTATTCCTGTTGGCTGGGAATAGAAAACTGAAATGATGGATGGCTCTGATTATGCCTAGTCAGGTGCATTAAATGGTGTCTCACTCTACTGCCTCCTGCAATCTCGGTGCTTGCTGTGCTTATCAGGGCTGGTGGGGAAAAGGTAGATGTCTGTAAGCAATAAAGAAATAAAAGGGGAGGTGAAAGAGCTCTGTTTGGTCTCAGCAAAAGGATTTCCTGGGCACTGGAAATTTGTTGAGGAGTTAGAACAGATCCACTTTTAGAATAACTAATTGGGATACGTCTGTCAGCCTCAAGACTCGGTAGCACACATGTACCCCGTCCTGCTTTTCATGGGTCATTTCATGGGAGAGATGCTTGCAGTATATGGAAAGTTTCTTTTTAGCATCCATCTGTTTAATGCTACATGGAGCTTACCTCACATGCTTGTCTCTGGTTAAATCATGAACTCATATGTACTTGAGTTACAGCGCTGTAAGTTCACAGACCAAGAAAAATTACTCTATTTTCATCAGTGTAAGACAAAATAAGATCCTATGGATTTTTAGCTATGAACCAAGGACAGGTAGGTTTGTGATGCAGTATTTCATTTCAGGTTTTGTGTCAGTGCTGTATACAAGAGCTGTCTAAAGTTGTATGAAATACAATGCTGTACAAATGCAGCATTGAGTTTCTGTGGCTCTGTATCTAAATTTGGGTTGTTGATGTACAAGAAAATTGAATTCAAGCTGGAAAGGTGCAAAATGCTATCAAAGTGACCCTGTCTAATGCAACAGACTAGCTGTGACTGGTTTATTCCTCCTTGGGAAAACAAACAAGCAAACAAACAAACCAGGCTGGTGAGATATGGCTGATCTTTATTAGTCTGTAGGAAAGGCAAACTGGGTGGGTTGATGTTTCAGTTTAGAACTTTCATGAGAGGAATCGGACCTTGAACAAGTTTGGATTGAAAACAGGAAAAGTTTTAGCTGTGAGAGCATTGAGTTTTGGGACAGCCTTACAGCTTGATTAGTGGAGATGGATGCCCAAACTGAGGTGTCTTTTAAGGAAGGAGATTTTCAATGCACAATGAACTCAAGTTCTGGGTTTAATATCTCTTAGGATCAATTTCCTGACTTTCCTTGGGCAGTTTCTGATGGCTGGAACAGCATCCCATGAGAAATGCTTCTGCTTTGTCTTGCTGGGGAAAGGCACCAAGGTCTCGATGCTCCTGATGTGTCCTTGCTTGTGGGAGATCAAAGTTGCTATTAGAAAAATGTATGAGGTTGCTTCATTTGAAAGTGCCAGCCCAGTGAGTTAGGCTGGGGTAATTACCCTGATACAGCAATTCCAGCAAATCTTCCCATAGCCAAAGCTGAACAACGTTGCAAAACTTTGACCTTCATGTTTTAGCTCAGCTCTTCTGTCTTCAAAGTACAAGGGCAGATGTGCCTCAAAGTTAGTACTGGCTCAGTGGAATGCTGGACAGGACAGTACCATTGGGCAATATATTTCCATTAATTTTCTTGGCCTCAGCTTCAAAAAATGCTTTCTCAATCAGAATTGAACTTCTCCCTTTACAGAAGTTTTGATTGAATGATTTCAGTTTTTCAAACATAATCGACAGAACACACTTTAAATTTTGTAGAGGATAATTGAGGCATCTCTCTTTGCTTGTATTTTTAAGCATAAGGTTTTTTGGGGGGGAACAATAGCAAGAGAAAAAAAGAGTATGTTTTTAAAAGAAACTGAACCCAAAGCATTTGAGCTTTATTTTCTTCTTTATTTTTAATGAAATCCATGTACTGTGTTCTATGTCCAATCTCACTATAAATCCAACTGAATCACTGCTCAGCATATATGTGATGTAATGGGGCAAGTTATGACAGATTCCACTGACTTTTCCTGTTAAATCATTGAAGCCAGGTTTCAATTAATGAAACTGCTGCAAAATTAGAGTGTCTGCAGGGAAAATAATCTTGGCCAAAACTTCAGCCAGCCAGATTCAGATGTGTTTGGGGATGCTTTTCTTCAGAGAAGGGTACAATAAATGCTATAACTGTTGCAAAGTTCTGGAAGCAGGAAAACTTGTGCTGTTCTGGCTAATTTCTTATTGTGGTCATTAGGGGACAGAGAATCACAAGCAAAGGAGAGGGAGAAGGAATTTTTGGTTCTTCCATACTTGGCTGTTCACCTGTCAATAGAGAGACTTCCCTGGAAGAAACAATTCTGAATCTGTATAACTTGGTCTAGATCAGAGCTTTCTCTGTTTTAGTCAAATTTATGTCTCTAAATTGATTTGCTGGCATGTTTTTCTAGCAGGGACTGAACCTAAGCACAGTGGGAATAACTAACCCTCCCTTTAGCTGCCCTTTAGGCTGGGGAAACACCTGGTTTCTCAACAGCAGAAAGGAGAACCTGCTTAAAATACCATGAACCTATTAATACTTTTTAAAAGTTGGAAAAATACTCTTTTTTATCTTCTTCGTGGGAGAAGTCTGCAGTAGAAACAGCACCAAATTGAAAGAGATACATGAACAAACTCATGGCAAGCTGTCTGTGCTCTTGTGTGTCTCTTAGCTGCATAAAGGGGAAAGTTGTAAAAGGAAAAATGTGATTACTTCAGTGCAAACACATCTGAACCACTTTCTTGAGTGTTACCCCCTGTGTCTTGATGGGTGTGCTGTGTTTTACCAGACCAGCCCTGAGAGTATTTGATGCACCTGGATTTATGAATGTTACTCTGAACTGCACTGGGCAGTGACATCACAGCTTCAGAGGACGTGGGGGCCACGTCATGAATGATCTCAGTCACTCTGCTCTGTGCTGGCCTTTGGTAATATTTGTTTAATAGGGTTTTTGTTCAGATATAGCTTCTCAAGCCCTGGCATTGTCAGACTGAGAGCAGGATCCTGTTAACCCTGCGAAGACTCAGACCTGGTAGACTGAAAAGAACTAACTCTTTGAATAAAGTGGAATCAGAAGTTTCTCATGCTTCTTTTTTTATCATCACAATATAGAAGAAACCCATTAATTTTTGGTCTTTTGTTAAGACATGATTCCCTGAGCTGCTTCCTGATGTGTTTCCCCCTGATCCCTCACCTCAGAGTGCTGTTTGGATCATCCTGCCAGCTCTCCAGGTGGTGAGTCCTTCATCTTCTCTCTCATGGAGAAGACTCAGGTCATTGCCAATAAACTGTGGGCAGCAAAAATCAGTTACAAAACACTATTTAAGTTGCCCAAGAAGTCAATTTATAGAGGTGAATAAGGAAAAAATGCTTATTGCAATCACATCCATGGAGTACAAAAAGTCTTTGTGATGTAAAGAAATGACAGCATCCGGAAAAGTTTGCTATGCAGTGAGGACATAATGCTACAGTGAGTGTCAGTCACATCTACACATGCAAAAAGGATATTTTGCAGCCCAGGCAACTGAGAACCCTGGTACCACAGTTTTGCAGCTAGAAGGGCTGTGCACAGCTCTAGAAAAGATCCTGAAAGTATTTGAAGAGCAAGAGTGATCTCAGACAAGTACAATAAAAGTGATCATATAAGGAGCTGCTTCTAAAGAGACAAAATCTGAAGCTCATATGTACTTATGTATATGTTCTAGAATGTCTCTTGTCTTGTTTGCTGCAGGACTCTACCTCCAAGAGCTCTGTTTATAATACTAACTAAGGAATGAAGCTGTGACTATCCCCAAGAAGGGTAAAGGAGTGAGCTATGATGAGAAATGGGGTTGTTGGGTTGAGGGCTACAAAAGAACAGTGTGATAAAAGGCAGCATAGAACAAGAAAAGTACAGACTGTGTATCAAAAAAGAATTTCCTAATAGCTGGATCTACTGGACAAGGCAACAATTTCCTAAGGGTGAGAGCAGAAACCCTGTTATTTCAATCATTTAAACAAAACTGGACAAAGCCCTGGAGAATATATTGTAAGGAAGAATCATATGCCATCCCCTGGGAATGGATAACATGACCTGATAAAGTCTTTTCCTAGTGGTTGCGACAATTCTCTTCAGATTGAGAACTTGTTCTGGGCATGATTTGTCTTGGGACTGGATATGATGTGAGACTTGGGACTAGATGTGAGCCTCAGGTCAGTCCTCTGATTGATTCAGAGAACCAAGCAGAGAGGAGGAAGGGGAGGAAAAGAGCTCAGGGACAGTCAAAAATAGAGCTCATGGGAGAATATTGACTCAGAAGTCAACTGTCAACTGCTGCCCAGCTGGAAATGCAGCCCAGAGCTGCTGGATTTGGGAGGAGTCAGGAATGGCACACCAGACACAAATCTGCTATACCAGAATCGCTGCTGTTTAAATGGTTGTCTCCTCACAGAGCAGGAGAGGAACCTCTCCTCTCTTTCCAGCTTCTTTTCTGAAGCAGAGGAAATTTTAGGGATGAGCTGAGATACTGCTCTGTCTGTACAAAATGAACTGGTGAGTGTTTGCATCCTTGATTTCTTGGGAAGTGGTAAACCAGGTGGAAATTACCTCAGCTGCTCTGTTACCTTATTCAAAAGAATTGCCAGGGACTGCAGACATCTCCTATCTGAGCAGTAAAAATAGAGGCTAAGTTCAACAAGAGGAGGTTTGAGATAATCAGATTTTCTATATCAGATAGATGAGCAGGAAGTTTGTGATTTCATGGGGCCATTTGAAGTTTTCCACTTTCTCTCATCTACTTTTTTAGTAAACCCCTTTATAGTGTAAATTTTAAACAGAAAAAAAGGGAAATATTCACATTCAAAGGAAAAACAAAAACAAACACAAGCAAATACAGAAGTCTCAAATATTTGTTGTTTTTTTTTAAAAGCAACATTTTCCAAATTTTGTCTTTTGCTAAAAACAAGATGCTCCTTGATGAGCAGCAGTAGTCAAGCCTGTTTTCCTGTGAACTCAAAAACATCCCCAGTTCTCTTGAACCCTGATTTGCATCTACATCCTTGCAGGCAGATAGATCACAGGCTGTTTTGTAAGATGATGGAGACATCTTATTCCTGCAGTCCTCTCCCATGCCTCTACATCTCACCCCACCTTGCATGACCTCCTGCTCCTGTTTCTTTCCAGTAACTGGCCAGAGAAGGAGCTGATCCCAGGTGCAGCTGAGCTTGCACTATGTGTGTGTTGATTTTTAGGCCCTTTTATGTGTATTCACAGATTGGCCAGATGGCAGGCCCAGCAGAACAGATCACTATCAAGTTCACATTATAGTTTCTTCTAAGTGGTGGAAATTGGTGAACAGCTTCAAAGTTATCGTGGAGGAAAAACAGATGGGCAGAGATACGGATATAGATGGTTCATCCTTACCAAGAAATGAGAAAAACACAGAACTAATTAGAAAAAGGAAAGCTTCTTTATGCCTTGGTTTAAACACATAAACCTATTCCTTACTGCCATAACCCAGTGGGTATTTGAAAGGGCCATATGTGACCAAATCTATGTTTTTGTATTATGCAGAAACAATAGGTCTCAAAAGAGAGGAGCTATGTCCTGCTGGGGTCTAAAGTCCAGGAGGAATACAAGATCTTTTCCAGGGGAAGCAAAGAAGTCCCAAAGTCTTTCCACCTGGGGGCATGTTGAAACAACCTGGGCAGAAACCTCTGACAGGAGGAGTGCTGAAAAAGCAGCACCTCCAGCTGCTCTGCCCCAAGGAAATGAATAGATTTGTGTCCTCACCTCTCCAGGGAGGCATCCAGCAGGGAAGAGGAGAGGCCATCCCTTGTACATGCTTATGGTGGAACCCAGGCAGGGAACAAGGAGGAAAATGCAGTCTAAGCAGTCTGAGAACCTCTGAAACACAATTCTCCAATGTATCTCATGAACGTGACCTCACTAAAAGCGTTGCAGGGACTGGCACACATTATTTTCCTTGATCCTCTGAGAATCCAAAGGAAATCTCTTCAAGAGGGTCTACTTCTTATAGAGCACACCTGGCTGTATTGCCTGTGATCTCCACCTGAAACCAGCCAAACCAAAAGTCTTAAGTCCTACTCTGAATCAGAAATGAGCATGGCTGTGTTTCACTAAATTTCTGCTTTTGGATCCCTATAATTTCAGTCAGTGTGAGAAACATAACTGTCTTCCTAAGTGCCACCCACAGGAGGACTGCCCAGAATGCTGTTGCAGCTGATAGCTTCAGTTCCTGCTCCACGAGGCTGTAAGAATTCAGGGCTGTGTTCTTAAGCAGTTGCCCAAGCACTCTTGGAACTTTTCCTGTAGCTGAATCTTCCAATGGAACATGGTTTAGCCACATCTGGTAATGGTCAGGGATGGGAATTGATGCCAACAGGCATTTTGGGTGATGCAGAGCATTCACCATGCCAGTACTTACTGCAACTTGGTGTGGCTGGAAGAGAAGCTACGGGAAAAAATGCTATCACTAATGCTCCAGAGCAGGAGGTTCAGGTTCCGTAAGGAAGGAGATAATGTGGGATGGCTGCAGACCAGAACAGTAGAGGGAATGAGGAAATGTGTCAGGGGAATGAGTGGCAGCAGTAATCAGTCTCATCAGTTTTGGATGAGTCCTTCAGGTCTGCTTCTGGCTGTGCTGACAGGCAGCAGATTCAGCATCCCTGGTGAGCTTGCAGAAGCCACAGCAGAGGCAGTTCCTGAGGCAGACACTGGTCTGTCCTCACTCACAAAGTGCATGAGTGGCCTTCCACCTGCAAGACTGGCTTTGGCTGTGTCTTCACCTGCTGCTCAGCAGACCCCAAAGATCACAAAGAGAAGCTATTTCTTCCTTTTCCTCCTAATTTCCTTGTTGCATGTTGCCTGTTCCTGCCTCTCCCATCAGAACTGCTCTTGAAGCTGTTTTCCCTGAACATTTTGGGAGTTTGATTTCAAGATCAAGAAGAAAAGAAGTCTATCCTTGTGGTGGGAAAAAAAAAATCAACCAAAGAGTGGAAATCTGTTGCATCCCTGCCACCCAGAATGGGAGGTCTTCTGCAGGTTTGATATAAAACAAAGCAGTGAGTGCAGTCTCCAAGATGGCATGACCTTACTTCCACAACCAGACCAGGGATGAGCCAGGATGAGAGGCCATGCCAAGCTTCTTGAGGGATTTAGGATTTGAGGTTGCATCTGGGCATGTCAGATTTTTTTCCTCTCCTGTGATGTCCCTGACTACCCAACAGGAGATGATATTATCACATATTTTCTATGTGTTCCTGTAGGGAGACATGTGCCATGCTTTATCCTGACATTAGAGACTGTCTTTTCAGCATGGAAGGGGGGGACATCTTTGAGCATGGAAGGGGAAGTGTAAAACTAAGAGATTGTTCACCTGATGTCTACAGTGAGATCAACTGACAAAGGAATGAAAGAGAAAAGAGGTGCTGGAGATGTTTGAGGAAAAAGGCAGCAGGATTCAGGGGGAGGCCAGACATGGGAGAGAGAAGAGGGAGCAGTCAGCAGTGCCCATGTGCCAGGAGGGTGTTGTAGTCACACAGCAGCTCTCATCCAGGTAACAGCAGCTCTTGGCTACCTTACAGGAGAAAGTCTTGTTCTGGTGAATGAGTTACTACCAGTTTGCTAGATGAAGAATCTCCCTGGCCCCTCCTGAAAATCCCTTTCATCTGCACCACAAAGGCCACGTTGTTTCTTCTCCCTGATGAAAGCTGAAAGCACGAGCAGCAAACCCAGCAGAAACACACAGCCTCATCCTTGTGGCAGTTTCTCTGACGTAGATGAACCTCTGAAGTGAAGTGTGTGACATCAGGAAGATGTTTTAATCTGAATTACACTTGCCCATCTGAAGAACAGGTGCCATTATCTTCTCTTCATTATCTCCTGGCCTGGGCTGCTGCCAGCATGAGTAAGAAGGGTTTGAGTCACAGGGATGGAGAAGTAATTCCTTTCCGGAGACAGCCTGGCCCAAATGCCCATCATGGGGATGAATGATGTTTAGATGAATGAGGGGAGAAACCTCCTCCTAAGAGAAATAAAGCAACCCTCATGAATAATGTAGAGCATTGCTTTGAGATTCAAGACATCTAAGACTTGTTGCACATTGAGTGTGAATGTGAATGAGGCTCAGCTGCTCTGCAGATACACTCTGGCCTGAGCATGACCTATAACAAACTCACCACTGATACAGTTTTTATTTTTTAACACTGGCCGTGTACTTGGCCTGGTACCAAGGCACATCTAGGGACAAACCTATCTCCATCTCTGGCAGAGCCCAATGTAGAAAAACACTCAGAAAACCCATGCAGGCTCTATCTGTACTACTAAGTGAAGCAGGACCTGTGTTTTGTAGGACACAGAGGCCAACAGAGATGACACCCTGAGTGCCAGAAATAAACACATGTACAGCACCAGGAGGGTGCTTAGTTCCAGTGGACCCTGTTCTGTGTTAAACTCCATGTGTGGACCAGGCATGGACTTTGCCTAGGACAGTGCTGGTTATTCCAGGGGAAGCCATAATTGGCTGGTTGTGGAATTCATCCTCAGAATCACAGAATTGTTAAGGTTGTAAAAGACATTTAAGACCACGTCCAATGGTTAACCCAGCACCAATACCATATTTACCATTAAACCATGTCCTCAAGTGCCAAATTCCCATGTTTTCTGAACACTCAGCTGCTTCACTGGGCAATCTGTTCCAATGCTTTCCATTCTTTTTCATGATTTTTTCCCCTATTATCTAACCTAAAGCTCCTCTGGCAGAACTTGAGCCCAGTTTAGTTTGCTAGAGTAGATATTGCCTCGCAGTGTTGGGCATGGCTACTATGTAGATGCAACATATTAATATATTCAGGACTTTTTTCCATGTTTTCTTTTTGTTGTAGATTTACTTATTCTGAGCAGTCTGTATCATTACAATAACATGAATTTGTTTAAGACTCTTTTTGCCCTAAAAGCAAAGTGTTATTTCAGGGAATTTGTGTTGGAGGACAGGACAGATGTTACAGACCTGTCTGTACCCTGCAGCTGAGTGTGGTGCAGAAATCACTGATGTAGATCTGAGCAAGCTGCTCTGTCCACATGAGGCTGCAAAGTGTCAGAAATACTTGCTCAGGGCCTGACTGCAACATGGCATTTTTATGGATAAAAGGACTATAAAATCATGAGTGACACAAAGAAGGGGAATGGGGACTGATTGTTCCTGGTGTCTTCCAAAGAGAAGGAGATACCATGGCCATCCAATGATAATAATGAAAGGGAAGTAAAGGAGCAATGGCAATTTTTTTAAAGAACACAAGGTTGTTCTATGAATCTTATATCCATTGGATTTTAAAGACATTGAAGGGATGATGCCCAAGCTCATGGAAGAGAAGTCCATTTTGTGTTACTAAACCCAGGAAAAACTGGCTTAGGAAATCCCTGAGCACCAAATAATGAAACTAGGTACATGAATTCTTGGGGGAAAACCACATGTAGTTATAGCATTCCTGTGCTCTTCCTCAGCCCTCTGCTTGTGGTTGCTGTTGGATTCAGGCTAGCTGTGCACAGAATTCCTCTGCACGTTCTGGTTGTGGGCTGGTACACCAGGGCAATGCTTCTTTACAACCCAGAGAAAAATACCTGGGCTGTCCCCAGCTGGACCTCAGAGAGATTGTAATGAGTAATTTCTTGCTGTGTCTCATCTGAAAGGCAGCATTGAAGGAGACCCTAAGGAGTCTCTCCCCTCCCCTCCCCTCCCCT
>WEIU01021186.1:496306-509590 GCA_013389925.1 Aegithalos caudatus
TCTTCACCACAGAAGTGAGTGAAGCCCTGATGCTATCATTAACATTTCTGTTTTTCTTTAAGCCGTGTGTTTCTTCATGATGACACAAAATCATCTCTTTATACTCTGCTAAAGGGCAGTGACATTTGTGTAGAGGAAATCAGGAAGAATTTTGGTAGCTGGAATCTGCTACCAAGGCAGTTGCGTCTGCCTTTACTTGTTGCAAGTAAAACCCAACTACCTGGAGACTGACTCTGTGACCTGTGTCCTTTCCCAGCATTATTGCTCCTTTGTGCCCCTCTTTCTGTGGCAATTATTCACCATCCCCTTTCCCCCAGAGGCAGTCTCTGATGTTAAGAACACACTGGTTTGGTTTAGATTTGAAAAAAACTGAATTTCAGAGAACATGCACTGCTGCAGTTTGCTTTCCATGTATTACTCTGTTCAGGACTGGATAGATTCTGCAATGCTTAAGTAATGAAGAGTTGGGTCTGTCTCTGGTGTATTTTCACACCCCTCATTTCAGAGTGTTTAAGGCAATGGCTAGGGTGTCTATTCCTTAAAGCTATTTTGTATAGGATAAATATGTGTCTCTACTCCTCTATACATTAATCTATTTGCAGAGTCTTATAGCAGCTTCATGAATAAAGTCCTTTCTTTACCCCAGATTAATGGTGAAAATATAGTAAGAGACATTTATCTGATATTGTGGAACATGGATATGACTTGGGGCCGAACAGAAGTCAGAATTCCTATTTACATATGTGAATTGGAGGCAAACTAAAGCCTGCCTGGTGTCTGTGCTTCTCTATCTGTGAAAAAGGGGTGTGGATATATTTGTATCTTATGGGATATATAATTACAAAGTCTGTGACAAATCCTAGAAATTCAACTGTGAGATAGCATGTAAGCACATAATATTAATGTTTTATGATGTCCCTAAAATATTTCTTGGGGATATCTTTAATGAGAAGGGCATAGTGAGATCAAAAGAAACCTTTTGTCACCCCAAATATTTTTTTTAGAACCCAAAGTAGAAGTTTTTTCCACCAACTGCCATCTCTGCAACCATCTGGAAAATCACATTTTCTGAAGCTTTCCCTCTCTATATCATCTGTAACTAAAGCTATAAAATACAAAGACGTCCCTGGTTTAATTCATACCCCTGTAGTTCAAAAGCTGATCTTAGTAATGAGAGGCAATTACAGCCTTTATTGAGGGACAGTCAGGTGGAACTAACCCAGCATCAATCTGGTGAAGACACTTCCCTTTCCAGGTAATTTGGAAACTGCTTTTTATGATTAACAGATTACTTGGCTCAGTAAAACAGGTGAATCTCTTTCCTTTAGAACCTGGAAGAGAATCTCCCATTTTGAGTTTTGTGCTTCTTCTATAAAGTGGTTTTTACAACCTATCCATCAACAAATACCAACTGACCTAAGAATAAACCTGGTGCTTTTTGAAGGGGATTCTTGCTGGTCTTCTTGTTTTATTTTCCTTGTCTACTCTTGCTTTACATTTTAAAGGTTGCCTGGTGTTCATATTTTAGTTCTAGTAAAAATGCAGATTCTGAGATGCAGCCCCATCCTGAGAGGAAGGCAGAATTCTGGGTTCTGCACCTCAATACTGGTTTGGCAGAGCTACAGAAGGTCCAAAGAAGGACATGGAAATGATCAAGGAAATGTGACTTCTGCTATATGAGTTAGAAAGGCTGTGGCTTCAGTTTAGACAGGAAAAAGCTGAGAGCAGAGATAAAGCTGAGTTTAGCTGGAAACATGAAAGTGGTCGATAAGGAAGATTTAGAACTTCAATTCTGGAACTAAGGTGTCCTAGCTGATACAAGGAGATATCCTTGACATTAAGAGGTACCATTTTACATAGCAGATAGTGAACTTTTGGAATGTGTTGCCACAGTAGATTGAGGAGGTGTGTGGTTTTGAAAAAGAATTATACAAATTCAAAGCAGCAGGTCCATGATGGACAGGGAAGCTGATGGACAGAGCACCTCAGTGGTCCTGCCTCAGTGCCAGTATCTCATGTCAGGTCTATCCTCTAGCCTCAGATCTGTAAGAATGTGGGTCTGCTGAATGCCCTGTGTTTTACCTGCCAGCCATCTCTGGGTATCCTGATGTCTCAGGAGTCTGGTATAAACTATGATTCTTTCTGGAAAACTCATTTAAACCCTCAATATCTCCAATGCAGGCACTTACACTGGAGACAGCCACTCAAGGTGACTATCATGATTAGGATAGCTTCATTTGGCTGTTTACAGGTAGTTGTTTGCCAGTGCTGTGGGTGTCTAAATTCTTCTGCAGTCAACAGATGTCTAGTCAGCCTAATGGGGACCTAATGAACATGATCAATGAACAGTCAGAATGGACATTTCACCTTGCCAGACTTGGGATGGTCAGTGAAATAACTCACTACTGCCCGTTTTCATAGATTTTTTGTTGACTATAATGGGAATTTGCACACATAGAACAGATGCAGATACGTAAATGTAGGTATATTGATCTTGAAGAGAGTTCTGTCCCAAGATTTCTGTTATAATGACTGTAGAGAAATAATTGTCTCCTGGAAATAACTCACTGACCTGTTCTAGACACCTCTGTGTACATGACAGAAACTGCCCTTGTGTTTTACATAGTTCTCACCGACTGTAAAGGGACTCTAGATAGTGGTACCCACGTGGTGAATGGACACAATGGCCAAGTGGGTGCCAGCCATCTAATTTTGGAGACTGGTACAGTCTTAAAATCTCAGCTGTAAGAAATGTAGAGTTTTAAAACAGTGTAATCTGAGTAGGTGTAATTATAATATCAAAACAGCCCCTTGTGTATGGTTTGATTTAGTATAAAGGCTTAGCCATGATTTTACCATCTGAAAACCATGCTGTGAAGTGTGGTACATCCTCTATCTTTGGATTAGTTCAACATCCTGATGAAATTGCCTTTGCCATACTGTCAAAGCTGTAAAACTATGGCACAAGCTGGTAAGTTGTTTAGTCTTCCAGTAAGTAAAGATAGAACGGGCATTAAATCCCTAAATTCCTATGGCATTCCGGCAATGGATCACTTTCATTGAGTGTCTAGGAGAAAGGCTTATTCAATATGGGAGATTTTGAAAAGGGATTTCTTTGGCTGGTGGGCCTGTGGATGCTGTTAACACCATGCTGTCAGCAGACACAAAATTTGGATGTCATCACTATGCTCTGGTTTTGGGACAGAGCAACACCGGCTACTCTCAAAAACACTCTGGGAAAGCCCATCTATTTCCAAAGTTTCCACTTTTGCCTGTGACACTGAGCAGACATGAAATTTCTTCAGTTAATCAATGTGATAAAATCTTGTTTAGGAGACTCAGCATTGCTTGAGGTGGAATGGGTTTCCTATTCTTTCACCTTTCCCACATTGTTGTTCTGTGCCTTACTTCAGACACAGGGCGTGGGTGAGGAGGTGTGGGAAGGTGTGGTGTGGCTGCAGTATCCCTGCAGCTTTGGATGTGGCTGTGGTGTCAGAGTGATTTGCGTGGCTTGCATGATGGGGGAACCATCACCTGCCCTGCTGACTGTCCTGTGTTTCCATGCCCCTTCCCAGGTTACGGACACGCTGCCCCAGGCACGGACGCGGGGAAGGCCTTCTGCATGTTCTACGCAGTCCTGGGGATCCCACTGACCCTCGTCATGTTTCAGAGCCTGGGCGAGCGCATGAACACCTTCGTCAAGTACCTCTTGAAACGCATCAAAAAGTGCTGTGGCATGAGGAGCACCGAGGTCTCCATGGAAAACATGGTCACTGTGGGGTTCTTCTCCTGCATGGGGACACTCTGCATTGGAGCAGCAGCCTTTTCCCAGTATGAGGAATGGAGCTTTTTCCACGCTTACTATTACTGCTTTATAACATTGACTACGATAGGGTTTGGAGACTATGTGGCCCTGCAGACCAAAGGGGCCCTTCAAAAGAAGCCTCTCTACGTGGCTTTTAGCTTTATGTACATTCTAGTGGGGTTGACAGTCATTGGGGCATTTCTAAATCTGGTTGTTCTCAGGTTCTTGACCATGAACAGTGAGGATGAGAGGAGGGATGCCGAGGAACGGGCGTCCCTGGCAGGGAACCGCAACAGCATGATTATCCACATCCAAGAGGACTCCCAGCATGGCCGGCCACGGTACAAGGCCGAAGTAACAGACCTTCAGTCAGTTTGTTCCTGCATGTGTTACAGGTCCCACGAGTACACCAGCCGGGTGGTGTCCCACCAAAATTCGTTCAGCTCGAAGCTGAACCCCCAGTACTTTCACTCCATCTCTTACAAGATAGAGGAGATCTCGCCAAGCACATTAAAAAACAGCCTTTTCCCATCTCCTGTCAGCTCCATCTCACCTGGGTTGCACAGCTTTACAGATAACCACAGGCTGATGAAACGGCGAAAGTCCATTTAAAGGGATTTGTCTTATTTTGCTTTCCTTGTTTTTCCCAGTTCTTTGTTGTTTGGGGTTTTTTGTTCCTTGAGTGAGACGGAGCGAGGCCAAAGGGAGTAGAGCAAGCCAGTCCTCCTCTGAGACTCAGCTCTTCAGCATGAAGCATGGATTATTACTGTTCCAGCAAAGTATGCCTTACATTACCCCCTCGGTGGATGTCAGAGGATTCAAGGTGACGTGAAGTGGGTACCAAATCCAAAGTTGCACACACAGCTGGGAGCCTTCATGTGCCACTGGCACTCCTGACCTAACAAACTTCTTTCCTCACGAGCAGGTTGCAGTGTGTGTGTGTGTGCCTGTGTGAGTGCCGGGTGCGTGTGTGCGTGCAGTTCCACAACCAGTGCCATGCGACAAAAATTAAAGCATCAGGTATTTTTTTTCTTTTGCCCTTGAAGCAATTGTGTTCCAGCCTGCTTTTTTTAGATTGCTTCCAAAAGGAACAGGGAGGGTGGGAGGGGAGCCAATTTGTTTTGGGTTTTGTTTTTTTTTGTTGGTTTTTTTTTTTTTTTGCCAAGACAAGCATGCGCCATAAGCAGTCAATATACCAGGTGTATCATGGTAAATTTTTTAATGCTAGATTTTAGATTGTATTAACATTTAAAAAAAGGCAGGAGAAGATGGATCATTTTAGCTTGCCAGTTCAAAATTAAAAAAAAAAAAATAAAGCATGCACTTTGTAAAACTGGTATGCATAATAAAAACACAAGAAAAACTAGCAATGGAATTAATAATCAAAAGCAAATAATCATATTAATTTAACTATATTTAATTTTATCATTTTCAACTGTTCCAACAATTTACAAACAAAATTTCTAGGATAAATTGGGAGAATTGTTGGAACAGGAGAGTGTATTTTGTTATNATTATTTTGTGCAGCAATTACCTGCATGAATAGGATTTATATTTTTTGGAATGCTTGGTTAAGATGGGTATAAATAGGAGGATGTATATTTTTTCTTATATAATAGTGACAGGGCATTCCTTGTTTTAAATAAAAAAAATAAAGATGATTGTCTCAATGCTTTTGATTTGTAAATAATGGAAAGCCTTTGTTGGTCTCAGGAAGAATTCAAGGGACAGTATCTTGTGTTTGGCTCACTGGGAACTTGTGAGATTAGATGTGATACTGCTTTTTTTTGCTAGGCAAAGGCAAAATTCATTTAGCAGTAACAGGCAAAAATAGCTTTGCTCCAGTGTTTGGAGGGTAACAGCGGGAGCAGTTGTGTTGGCAAGTTGTAGTGGAGGATGTTGAGACCATGTCATAGAGTTGTTCCTTGGACATTGTCCATCTCTCAGTTGTTCATCTGGACCAAACAGACTTTACAGAACTTAATTAGAGGCCTAATCCAGCTCCCTTTTAAGAGAATATGAATTTTCAGTAATTACATGGGATTTAGTGCTTTTGGAGATTTATCTTTGATTTTACAAGAGTAGGACTGGGAATTTTATGAACCTGCACCTTTGTCTCTGATTTAATTCTATCTTTTAAATCGCTTTCTGTGTTAATTTGCCATACAAAACCCATTTCTTTTTGGCACTAATCATCTCCTGCTGATTCTACCATTTTGTGCTCTCAGTGTAAAAGCAATAATCCTTTTTTTACCCTTAAAACTGGATGGTGTGTGCCCTGCTCTGAGCTCTGTGTGCTGATGGATGTTGATACCCTCTCAAAGAGGCATCTATAAAGAGCATTAATAGGGAGAAATAAGGATGTCATTCCTCTGTTGTCTTCTCCTTGGCTTTAAATTATTAACTATCAAATGTGTTCATGTTCTCCACATCTGTCTTTCAATAAGTAAATGACAAGCAAGTTACCCATGACTTTGACTCCGTTACACAGCTTCCTTTGGGTGTAGAAATTGCTGTGGCATGAAATCCTCCATTAAGATTGGTGAAGAACTAACAGGATTCTTAATGAGGATCGATGAGGGTGGACTTATTCAGAGTAATGTGTGGGGCATGCTGGGTGCATCAGTGCTCGTGCTGCCAGTACCATGTCCTAGGGCAAATGCTGATGGCAGAAGGATCAAAGCAAGAATACCTAAAAAAGCAGTTTCAGGATGTGTTAAACCACCTTAGTGTTTGACACCTCAAAGCTGCTTCCTCTGACAGCCCATAGGGTTCACAGTGCTCTCCAAATTCACTTTTTTCATCTTTGCTTCTTATCCCAGAAGGGGAAATAAATGTGTGTCTCTTTTCCTGCTATGGAAATAAGAAGAGGTATGCCTGAAATATGCATCTCTATATCATGTACAGCTGCTGGGTGTATTTGACAGTGGAGAAAAGCAGGAAAATTTTGGGGTTTTGCAGAATTTGAGTTGAATTCTGTTTCTGGCAAAGGGGAATTTTGGTAAAAGGACTTTTAGATAAACCTTTAGAAAGAAAAATGCAGTTGCATGTTATAAAACGTTGCATAGATTTTTTTTTTTTCTCTTTTCCTTTAAGAAAAGAAGAAACTAATTTTTCTGCTGCATATAAAATCATCTTTAAATGTCCTATAAAACATGTTGAACTAGAGAGGTTGAAAACTTTACATACTCTAGCTGATTTGTTACTAAATCTTCCCTCTGGAACCATAAATGAAAAGTTATTTTTAATACATAGGGTGTTTAACCAGGGGAGAAACTTACCTCAGCCTGTCATGGGTTATCTGCCCCTTAGAGTCCTTGCATTAAAACTCAATGGCTTTGTAATATCTCTGCTTTAGCTTAGTTGAAGTTTGTAGATGTAGTTGAAGAAATCTGTGTATGTTGATATGAAGGAGCCAGAGTAGATGTCCATAGCCATACTTTTAAATTTAAGACCTAAAATGACAATGTATGTGGGAGAGTGTTTTGCTTGAATGTATCTGCGTTCCTTGGGATTTTCAAATATGCTTATTTATTTTATTTCATTTTCTGGCTGAAGAGCCCACAATTCTGTCCAACCTGTATTTTTGCCACACGTGGGATTTTAAAGCAGCAGGATGTTTCATTTGCAAGGAAGCTCTTGCAGGACTTTGCTTTGTGAGCAGCCAGACACAAGAACTCTCATGTGTGTGCATCAGAACACGAGGTGAAATCTGCCCCTCTCTTTAGCTGTTTTCATGGTCCTTGACTGATGTGTGAATAGGCTTGGGCTGTCTTGAACTGGAACAGACTGAATCATGAAAGGGAAGCTTTTGTCCACGGTTAATCCCAGCTTTTCAGTTAAACATGAAAAATCAGTAAGTGAAAGGTGAGCTGACTTTTGTCAATTCTGTCTCTGACTTTCTTATTGCCCTACATGTTTTCTTCTCACAACACTGCTTTTCACAGAATATTTTTGCTAGTACATTATTGAGTTTATTCCACTTAAGGTATTATCTCTTTCAGAACGATTTCTCTTGCTCGCTACTCGCTCTTTAGAAATTCAGCTACGAGCAGGTAGTAGTGGTGCTGCTCATGATTAGACATCCTAATGTCTGCTATCACTTTGTGATGCACTCTCATTCCCCAGAGTCTCATTTCCCCTACCCTTCCCTATTATTAAGCATTAGAAATAATAATAATAAATCAGATTAGTCTATTTATGTCACACTAATGTGCTTTTCATCAAAACAACACAAATTTAGCTCCCTGCTGTCGACTTTGATTATATAACAACCCTATTATCCTATAATATTTCATATTATCATCAAAGGGAAAAATCAGTTTGATCAGTGAAGCACCAAAATAGTTTTGACTGAACATGCTGTGATATGGAAACAAGAGGAAACTTAATAGAACAGTGCAGGCACAAGTCTCCACTTGGTCTTCATTACTGTGTAAGGAATATTCTGACTGATCGAACAGGCACTGCTTTGCCAGAAATTTGTACTTGCATCTGCTTTACAGGGATGCCTTTAATGGGGCAGCCCTAGAAGGGCTGTTTGGATGGTCCTTCAAGAGCCCAAAATAGCTTCTTGGTTCTTAATGAATGGAGAAGATGTACAGTGATCTTCAGCAATAAACTTCTGTTTGAACTCTCTGTAACAGCCCATTAGGATGAAATAGACATTATTAAAAAAAAAAAAGAGAGAAAAGGGAAAAAAAAGAAAAAAAAGAAAAAGAAAAAGAAAAAGAAAAAGAAAAAGAAAAAGAAAAAGAAAAAGAAAAAGAAAAAGAAAAAGAAAAAGAAAAAGAAAAAGAAAAAGAAAAAGAAAAAGAAAAAGAAAAAGAAAAAGAAAAAGAAAAAGAAAAAAGAAAAAGAAAAAGAAAAAGAAAAAGAAAAAGAAAAAGAAAAAGAAAAAGAAAAAGAAAAAAAAAGAAGGAAGTGACACAGATAATCTACTGTATTGTACATTTTCTCATTAGTTCCCTAGTGCTTTGATCAATGAAATGCCAGGGCCGTAATCAAGATTATTGTGAATCTGACCTAAGCAAGGTAATTCCTTTTTTTCTCTGACAGATTTGGAAGTTTTTGTAAAGGAAAAAATAAAGCTTGATTTGTTGCTAAAAGCTTAAAATGGAGCAGTCAGTGGAACCAAGACAGAGCATGAAAATGTTCCAAGACTGTTTGGTGTGTACAGACCAGAGGGCAGGGGTTTAGGCAGAAGTAGCTTTCAGCTGAAGTTTATGTCCTCATTTAGCTTTATGTAATATTCCCGTTAATATTAAGATCTAATTAAGACAGTAATTTAAAATCTTTATGAGGAAGCCGGATGAGAGAGATGTGTTGGAGTATGTCCATTACACTAATGTTATGGACTTTTTCATGCATATTTCAGGAAGACACTATTACTGACTGGAATATTGCACAAATTACAATGAGAATCACACCACTGCTGCTTTCATCAACCAGAGATGTGTAACACTTACAGAAAAGAAAATAATACCTTTCTGACCAGTCCACTGTCATCTAACTTTTATATAAAGCTTTATTTTGGGAACTTCAGCAAGATAAATTGTAGAAAAAGGATTGGCTATCATAACAACTCACCAAAATTGAAACAAATAGAATAATGACATTGGACACAGAGAAATTGATTACGGATGGAAGGTGCTCTGGGACTCTTATGCCAGTCAGTCTGAGCTCAGAGGATGAATTAAAACCATAAAAAACTGATGAATCTCTTTGCCAAAATGCAGTTTTCATTTCTTTAAGATGCATATAATGACTATGGCAAAGGAACTCTCACCCCCAAAAAAGTAGTAGGAAGGAAAAAAGAAAGCTGGGAAAAAAAGAAATTGTTCTCAGAAGCAGGAGTACTGTTATTTCCAGTTGAAATGGCTGTGAGGTGATGCTGAAGGACTGTTGAGCTTTCATCTATGTCTGGGAGGCTGATCAGTCCTCTGCTCAGTCAAGACCTACCCCAGTGTTCACTGATAACTACTGATGGGGAGATTCATGGAGTTCCTGGCTCTCCAGTCAGGTTTTTGCTGCTGTCTCCATTTAAACCAAAATTTTATTCAGCCAGCCCATCCTAAGCACTGCTGGTCTCTGGGATATATTATGTTAGTGATGCTATTCCCTCCTCCTGGTGTTCCCAAGTGCAAGAGGACATGAGCAAATTCTATCCTTGTCAGAGGCCTGGGTAGTGAGGGCCTTCCTCTGAAGCCAACTGATGTGGGTGCCATAAAATGAGTCCTGATTTATACCCTTTTCCTGAGACTGGAATGTGAACCTTTTTTCTATCTACTGCTGTATCAGTGCCTCCAACTATTGCTCACCATGATCAGTATTTCCTAAACCTAAGGGAAACCAGTAAGACCTAAAAACCAACAGTCAACCTGTATTTATGCAGCTGTATTTTACTTTATGGAATCCAGTCATTCAAATCTGCCTGCTAATTTTAGGCTGGAAATACTATCCCTGGAGCCTTCAGCCTTCATTTCTCTCCCCTTTCTGTGAATATTGTAATTGATAAATATTCGGAAGCCCTCCTTCACCTTGCTTTCTGACAGGGTAAGGAGTGCTGCCATGTATTAACACCCACAGCAGATTGGGGAAAAAAAAAAGGGAGGGGTAGCAGGCGAAAGATTAATGATGCAATTTTATTGGTAATTAATATTCACAGTTTCAAGCTGCGTTGTCTTTTAGTTCACTTTGAGAAATGCAGAGCAAACAACAGGATGATAACATTTATCATAGCTGGCAAATTCACAAGTGGAGCTGGCAAATATAATAATTGAAACTGTGTTCCATAATGCATCTTTCTCATGCATGAGTTCTGATACCACCATCCTGGCTTTGATTCATTGTTTATCTGGCCTGTGGAACAGCTTGCAGTAATTGCTGAATCCAGAGCACTATACTTGAGGCTAGAAGAGAGATCCATTTCACAGACAGCCACCCTCTGGCTTTCTCTGTGCTCTCTCCCCCCTTTCCCACTCAGACATTAACTCATTAGTTCGCCATTTCATGGACGTATGTTCAGGCCCAAGATCACCACATTCTGTACTCTGCCCCCTCATCCATTAATGAAAAGCATTATGCTACACAACTAGACCCTGGGGAAGGAAATGTTCCTCTTTATTTACGACTGACAAAAGAAATCTACAGATTGATTAAAAGCAATATATAGGGAATTAAGTAGGAAATGCAACATGCCTAACCTTGAATGGGTGAGATCCGTTTCTTCCCTGGCTGGGATGCAATGCATTAGCCTACAAGCAGAATTTTGGAATGTGTTTGTTTGGGAGAAGACCATCAGGAAAAGGGCCAGCACAAATTATATAAGCAGGTAAAGAGCTACAGTGGTTTGGCTCATTGTCTGTAGATCATTGGTGAGGTCCATGGCTTAGTTTCAGATTAAGAAAGAGTCATGAGCTTCTGGCTTTAGTTTATTTTATAGTTTATTTAGTTTATTTTCTAGTCACCTGCCAGCATCCTCCCATGCAGGAGTGGGAGGAGTTGTGGGAAGGATGGACCAAGGTTCATAGTGGAGTGGATTTCTGTGGTGGGACCACCTTAATAACACCAGTGTCAAAGCAAAAGTAGGGAAAACTGTCTCCTAGAGCACCTTCCCTCTCCTATTCCATGGTAGAGCTCAATTACACCAACCCTCCTACTGTCTGCAGCAAATCCAAAAGACCTGAACTGTGGTTGGTATCCTTGTCCATCTTTGGTAGCACCTCCCCAGAGCCATAGGAATATGTGGGGAATTCTAAGCTTCTCTAGCTGAGTTCAGGTCACAATATAGAAAAGAAACGCCTTCATATTGACTATGTTTAGACAGTTTTTACATGTCAAAATGCCATCAAAACTGACCTTTAGAGAAGTAACGTTTATTCATTATTGCTGGTTCTCCCTAGAGAGTGGGTATGAAGCTCCTTAATCATAATTATTGTTCAAAGGATAATTAATCTGATAAAAGTATTTAATTAGATTATCTGAAGTAGACAGTGTAAGTGATTTTTGGCCTCCCAGAGTCTGAAACTGCAACTCTACAAAATGATTTACAAAAAGACCTATTTGATAATATCACTTCTGACATGGGGGTCATGCCTCAGCTGCCCTATTGACAACTTGGCATCTTGACTGGAGCTGGTGTTGGAAGAACCTGGAGAAGGGATTTTAGCTCAGCACCAATGCATTGAGGCTCTTAATTCCTACTGAATTTAGGGCTGATATCTAACTTGCACACTGGGCAAGAGCTCAGGGCTTGTTTCTCCTTAGAAACCAAGACATGGACCTTGGGTGGCAGTGCCTTCAGATAGATCTACAGCTGTTTCTTTTAATGCTTCCTGTGAAGTATCCACCACATTTATCTCACCTCTCTGATCTGAAGCTCTTCTCAGAACCCCTTCTAAATGGTGAAGTGGGTGGTTTGAAGTTTCTTGTTCAGCATGCAGCAGTGGGCACATATCATTGTCTCCATTATGCCAGTCATCCAAATGGATCTGGGGGCCAGGTCAAAGCAATTCATTGTGGTTACAACCCCCAAAACTTTGCCAAATTCTTCCGATTTCTCTAGCAGCTGCTGTCTTCCCAAAAGGTTGGCCGAGTGGGGCAAAAGACATGTATATGAGATTCTTCTAGCAATGCAATTAGCTGGGTTTTTTTAATTTTCACTGTACATTCCTTTCAAGTTCTTCAGCACTGAAGCTCCAGCTGCACTATGGTGACTGATATTTCCATGTGACTTCTCTTTTCTTTGAAGAATTCATTACTGCCATGTATGTTTTCCAGATAAGATCCTTTTTAGCCTATCTTCTCAATGCCCAACATGGAGAGACACTGCAGAGGCAGCAGTGGGAAATTCCTTTTGATTGTTGATTTTGTGTCCTTCTTATTCTCTTGGGAAGAGCAGAATCCTGTGTAGTCACCACTGACCAACACAACTGGTTTGCTCAACACAATTATCTTTTTGTGGCAATTTCCCTCCTTTTCCACTGTTCAGCTACATTTACACTGTGGCAGATACTTTCTGTATAAATTCTTACTGCAGGAATATTATTCAGCTGATTGGAGGACAAGTGTAATACCTGCATAGCAAGAGAGGGATCCCAGTGTCCAGGTCACAAGAGGTTTAAGAGAGTTAATCTAGCAGTTAGGTTTGTTAAGTAATTTCTTGGGTAACACTCTGAACACATCTTTTTGGTCTTTGACAAATTTGGTTAATGCACACAAAGTTAGTTTGGGTGTAAGTACTGTTGGGTTGACCTTGTCTGAAAAATCCCAAAAAACTAATATATGCTTCAGAAAGAGTCCTGTCTGCTATAAACCTTTGGCAATTAAGAAATAAGCAGAGATTATGCGGCAATGGCTTTTTCTTTGGAATGCAAATCTAATCTGTCTTTCTTTTACAGAATGCACATTTCCTATAATACAACCAATACTCCATCTGTTCTCTTTTTTGGGGTTTTTATTTTCTTTTTTTTTTTTTT
>WEIU01021186.1:509674-568239 GCA_013389925.1 Aegithalos caudatus
CTTTATTTTTCCTATTCCCTTGACTTGTTAAGATTTGTGTGGTTGTTTGTTGCCATTGAGGAATATCAAATAAAATTTTTGATCCTAGTGACATGATGGCAAAGGAAATTAATTGGAGCTGGATAGGTCAGTGGGGAGAGGGAGGGGGGCTTAACAGATGTTTCCAGTAGGCCAAAAGAATGTGGATACTGTCTCTTCAAGGTGCAATTTCTTACTTCAACAAACTGTTCATCTATGAGAAACAGGGATAAAAGTGTTCAATTTGGGACCTAAGGAGTTTATATGGAAATTCTCGGATTTCTTCCAAACACACATACATGTTGAAATTAAATTGTGAATCCTACTTTGGAGACTGAGCCTTCCTGCTCAGAAAGAAGTGTGAGTGTATGTGTGTGTTTGTGAGTGTGTGTTGATGCTGTGTCTCTTTTGGATCTCTTGACACTTTTTGGTGCATTTTTGTACTTCTTTGAATGTGCATATGCGAACTTACCGACGGTGTATTGACGGCATTCTAAAGGCCCTCAACAGCCTGAGATAGAGCAAAAATCTAAATTTCTACCCTGGTTGATACATTTTCTGTGCAGCACACAGAGCATTAAGGGCATGGTCATCTAGAAAGAGGAGCTGCTTGGCTGTGGAGACTGCACTTGGAATTTACCTCCTGGAAGCTGTTTTTTCTGCTCATTTCAGACCTCTAAACTTCAACATAGTTGTTGAGCTGGTCCTAGCAAACGAGAGTGATCAGGTCATAAGCATCAAGATGTGATTTGTTAAACCAGTGATAACTTGATTACAAAGAACCAAATTAAAGACTCTTTTGTGTTTTCATTTCTTTTCCTGGCCTTCTCCGTCATGGGAGAGGATGCCTTCACACATGGCCTTAGAATGCCGTACTGGAGTCAGAATGCAACAACAGTCAAATGAAAATAAGATGTATTGCAGCTTACTTAAAGAATGAAAACTGTATCACACAAATGTTTACAAGTCCAAGTAGACAGCGAACCCCTGTACAATATGTAATTTATGCAAGGGATTGCATCTTTTTTTTGTAATGAATGCACTACGCAACCCTGTATATATTTTACAATGTCTTTACAGAGGAAAAAAAAAAAAAAGAATCATTTACTGTAGTGTTGTAAAATAATGCACTTTTCTAATTTTTTCATTAAAAATCCTATGGCACGTTTTCAAATGTATATTGTTTCTTTTATATTGAATGTGGAAATGTTAACTTCCTGTAAAATTGCACTACAGAAGTAAAATCCACTGATGGAACTTATTTTGTTAAAGAAAAGTCCCTTGACAACCAACAGATGTTTATGATTATTCAATATGTATGTGTGTGCATATATGTGTATATAGTGTATATGTAATGTATGTATATGTATATGCACACACACACATATATCCAGTGATATGTGTATATATAAAATGATATAGGTCCAGATTTATATATGATTGTATTAATATAATATCTATAGATTGATAGATATATAGATATGTATATATATTCATACATACACACAAGAATCACAATGTACAAACCCAGAAAGGATTACTCATTAAATTAAGGGGGTTGGGGGGGCAGAAAGATGTCATATACAGAAGATATTTTGCATTGCAATAAAAGCTTTTTTGACAAAAGTACGTGCAGAGTGAAGTATGAACCTTCATCAAATACCCAACTGTTCCCAAATGACTGCAGTTCAGAATAATAAAAATAAACTGTTTAGAGGAGGAATAGGGGCAGAGTCAGTGCATGGTGGGCTGGAGTCACTTGTTGAGACTCCCCCATCTAAACTTTGTGGAGCTAAAGGGCAGGATGTTAGGATATCAAACTGAAAAGTGTGGCTTCTCCTGACTTGAGGAGATGAGTGTTCCACTCATGAAACAATTAATCTGGTGCTGCCTAGTAAAGGAGGGGAAGTGGGTCTCAGTGCTAATTTTAGCTGGCAGATGATGTCTTGAGGCACAAGCATGATTCCTTGTTTGGGATGGAGCGCTGAGAAGCTTGTGCTGTTGTTGCCATCCAGGTAAGTAACAAGGGAAGCCAGGGACAGACCCTCACTCTGTCCTAATGATGTGGTATTGTCACAAATGAATGTTTTAAGATCACTTAAACAATCACCATCAAAGCTATCAGTAAAGACAGGATTGATAAAAAGTTACAGCACAACAAAGTTCATTGGCAAGATTCAGTCTATCACTTCCTAGATGGTTAAGGCACACAGAGGGAAAGCAGACAAAAAAATTCCAGAGTTGAGCAATCCAAATCAAAATAAACCCAAAACTATCCGTGTGGAGGTGGGGTGGGGGGTGACATAAAAGGATAGAAAGGATAAGGATAAAAAGGAATATGCCCAAAGGCCCAACAGCACTTAACAGTATTTAATCTTAACAGTATTTTAATTAAACTTAACAGCACCTTAACTTATAATTTAAGTTGAACAACTCAGCAAAGGATTCACATAGGATTTACTGTGCCACAACAGTAACTTACTTACAGACCTCACCTACAAATCCGAAGTGTCTAAGGATCCAGGAGAGCAGCATTTCTCCCACATTTGCCTATGGCATATGCACACTTGCACTCACACAGGCATGAAGAGTCTATACAAGGTATCTGTGAAAAAATCCCCTTGAAGGTAGCAAAATACTCACTTCAGATGCCTTTCTATGTTCTCATTAGGTGAAGGGTTGAGGAATTGAGGTATCAGGCCAAGATCTGTCATTGTTCAGTAATCCCCGCAGTACAGCAAACTCAAGAAGTCTCTGTTTCAGAGGGGTGGGTGGGCACAGCCCTCTGTGGTCCAGGAGAACTCAAAGGGTCTCACTTTGGGCTGCTGTTTATTGGGCCACAAGGGAGTCTTGGGCTTTGGTCATAACTATGTTTCATCCTGGCTACAATCCAGGTCCATGGCTTTCTTTGAAAGTTTGAGAACAAAAATACCATACCACGTGGGTTGTTATTCAGGCAAAGAGAGGTTTCCAAGGCTGTTCATTAAGAAAAAAGCAGGAGCACATTAGACAGCATCATTTCCTGGGAGCACACAGTGTTTCTGATAAACTCAAGAGGGGCTCAGCCCAGGTGCTGTTCATCAATGCTGAGGCCTAATGAGCTTTTTTCAGATTATAATGTGGTCTGGGGGAGGAGGCATCACCACAACTGCTCCTACACGGGCTTCACCACAACCTGCTACTAAAGGAAGGATTGTAAAAGTTGCCAGTGTTAATATTTTACATTTAAAAATCATCTCACTAATGGGAAGAATCCCCTCTTTATTCCTTCTTGGTCATGCTGTGGCAAGAAGCTGGTCCCAGCTGCACAGCGAGAGTCAGAGGTTTTATATTTCCTTCCAGCAGCCTCAGTGAAAGGAAACATCTTCATGAGCAGTGAGAATAGGTAACCATTAGAATAAAAAGCTGTTTGCAGCAAATTTACCAAGATATACAGTGATAAAACATAGACCAACTATGGGATCTTAAAGATCATCTCATTCCAGTCTCCTGCCATGGGCAGAGACACCTTCCACTTCAGGCTGCTCCAAGACTCATCCAGCCTGCTCCTGAGCACTTCCAGGGATGGGGCCTCACCACCAACTAAAATGAGACATAACAGCAACAGTTAGATGAGTTTGTTGTCATAGCCTTCATGTGCGTGGGTACGCAGTCAGTGTTCTACACATCTTTATTTAGTGCCTGACCTACATTAAAACAATAAAAAAATGCATGTGACATCTTCATTTTCTGATGAAGACAGGAGTACTTACGGCAGAGAAAGGAGAAAAGCGGCATTAACTACCAAGAGAAAGATACCCAAGCAATTTCATATATATTTTGGGCTGCATCAGATAACATTCTTTACTGGGAGGGTAATGAATGGCACAGGTTACCCAGAGAAGCTGTGGATGCCCCATCCCTGGAAATGTTCAAGGCCTGTCTGGATGGGGCTCTGAGTAACCTGGTCTAGAGTGTGGCATCCCTGCCCATAACAGGGGTTTGGAACTAGGTGATCTTTAAGGTCCTTTTCAAACCAAATTATTCTACGATTTCTATGAACGTCTCTATTAGCAGTTAAGATCAACTATTTCTTTCTTTTTGGAGTGGTATTTGAAAGCATACTTTATCATGCACAGAAAAGCCAAAGTGTTGTTGAACCCCATTTGCTCCTTTTCCAAAAACCTTTCAGAGTAATTATTTAAGCAATCAATAATATAGACTAGAAGAGAACATTTTAAAGGGCTCCAGATATTGCAGAGAATTTGAAGAAGACTTTGCATGTTAAGCTCAACAACCACAGGAATGTCAGACTTCAGGGGATGGGAGTAAAAATGAAGGAAAAAAACCCCTTCAATCTTTCATCTATAGGCTATAGATATTTATAAATCTTAATCAAAGTGATTTTTTTAGGGTTTGGGTGCTACCATGTGCATGGCTCCTGTCTTAGAGAAGGAAAGGAATTAAGCATCCTGCAGCAAAATGCAAGAGCCTGCTCAGTACATATATAGTTGACAGCAAACAACACATTTCAGTCACTTAAAACAGGTTTGTGTCTGTAATCATGCTGTGACCAAATCTCTGCATCTTTCTCACCTAAGGCAATGTCTTTAGTTCAGCTTGTCCATTGTAAAAACAGCGACTTTGGAGAGGGAACAAATGAGGGAATTGTGCTGGAAGTGTACAAAATAATGAGCAGTACAGAAGAGGTAAATGAGCTCTTCCCTGTTGTGCTTTCTCACTCTCCTGGGACAAAGAAATATCCAATTAAACAGAAACTAAAACATTTAGAATTGAGAGAAGAAAATATTTTTATTTCTTTTATTAAAAAAAAATAATTTAAGAATTAAAAAAGGCATATTTCCAGGAACTTCAGAGCCAGAAAAAAAACTGTTATTTGATTAAAATGCAGAAAACAAAATCTCTGGAAGACCTGGAATCAGTGTATCAGTCCAAATTCAGCCACTGAAAGAGGTATAAAAGACTATTTTGCTTCTGGGACATGATTTTGCCCCTCTACTCTGCTCTCATGGACCCCACCTAGAGCACTGTGTCCAGCTCTGGAGCCCCCAGCGTAAGAAGGAGTGAGTCCAGAGGAGGACACAAAGATGATCAAGGAGCTGTGAATTCAGGTTAAGAGGAACTTGGGGTGGTTCAGCCTGGAAAAGGCTCTCAGGAGATTTTAGTGCCTCCTTCAGACCTAAAGGGGCTATCAGGAGAGCTGGAGATACAGGAGAGCTGGAGAGGAACAAGGGAATGATAGGACAAGGGGGAATGGCTTTGAACTGAAAGACATTTAAACTGGTATCAGGAAGAAATTTTTTACCATATGGCCCTAGCACAGGTTGTGTCAGAGACTGAATGTTATAATTTATGGCTTAAACATCTTAATGAAGGATATTTGCTTATTATAGCAAGACTGTATTACAAAAGCTGCAGAGAAGACCCCACACCCTGAACAGGCCTCCTGACTGAGGCCCTGAACTGCTGGTTGATGGAGATAAGATAAAGCAACAACTCAGGGCTGGGAGAGAAGAATGCACTCACAGAGCACAATCTTAGCACCTTTGGGATGGAGACCACAACCTCAGGGTATTAGCTGCCAGGCTGGCACAGACCCTGGAACCAGCGGGTGAGGGGAAGAGATTTCAGATTTCAGGCTTTGAAAAAGCCTTTAGGGAGAGGTGCAGTGACTGCCCACCCTCCACTGTGCAGACCAGCTTGATGCCTTGGGAAGGCTCACCTGGAACAGAAACTGGACAGAGCTAGAGCATAAAGCAGGTTTTTGTTGAAAAGCCTTTAGGGTACACCTTGGGCAGGACAAGAACCTGACCAAGGCTACAGGCAAGGTGGACTTGAAATGGTCACAAAATGGATGGCTGGCCATGAGGTCTTACACTTTTATAAATTTTGGTCCATTTGCATATTGGGGTTTAATTGTCCAATTACAGCTTCAGGTTGTGAGGTCTCATCCTTCTTGTTTCTCTCTTCAGCCCACTGTTGTTTATGCTTTTGGGCCTGAAAGTTGTACTTGTTGTCCTTGGTCTTCAGCAGGGAAAGAATTTGTTTTGTGTACCTACTCTGTGGAGAGAGCTTACTAGCACTTAATATGAAGCTCAGAAGTATACCCCTAGGCAGCACAGAATCTGAAAACGTGAAAGATAAAACTTATGGCATCAAGCTCAGCTGCAGGGGTCTCTTCACCCCAGGCAAAAGCTTATCCACAGCAGAGGGGCTGTCATGGGCCATCAAAGGCCTCTCCAAAGGTGTCCCCAGACCCTGCCCCAGAGCACTGCAGATGATGCCACAGACCCCCAGCATTGCAAGAGAATGTCAAAGCTAGCCCTTTAAAAGAAAGTACCTGGGTGTTCCTACCTGCCCAAAATGTACATTAATCCATGGGATTCTGTACTTCACAACATGGTGCAGCAGTGATGACAGAGGACCCTCACCACCAAGAAGACCAGAGGGAGGGGAGCAACCAGACATGTCTGGATCCTTGGAGGGGTGATGTGCTTCCACCTAACCTTGTCACTCTCTCCCTGTCTCCCCACCCCCCATGCACACTTCTTTTTCTTTATTTCTTTTTTCTTTGCCTCTTTTACTATTAAATAAAATATATCTATTTTTTTGCACCAACATCTACTCTCACTTGGTTTTAATCACATTTTGGGGTATATTTCAAGCCTTTCTGGGTCTGATCCGTTTTATTCACAGAGGCTTAGCCTTTTGGGTTTAAACCAGTTCATAACAAGATGCCCAGAGAAGATCTGGATGCCCCATCCCTGGAAGAGTTCAAGGCCAGGGTGAATGGGTCTTGGAGCAGTCTGGTCTAGTGTAAGGGGTCTCTGCCCATGTCAGGGGGGGCTGGAATTGGATGATCTTTAGGGTGCCTTCAAACCCAACCATTTCATGATTTTATGATTATATCCAGACAAGCCTGGCCTCCAGAATTTTACTGCTGGGAAATGCTGAGTGCTGAAGAAAAGGAAGAAAATGTCCTTGTAGATGAAGCCAATGCACTGTGCCACTTTCATAGTGTCTGTTGATGGAAACTCTTGGCCTTAACATTTGTCATGGATTCAGATGACCTGTCCTGACAGAGGTCTAGGGTTATTTCTCCCAGGTCTGGCTAATGTAGGAATGTGTCACTTGGTTTCTAAGAAGCTAGAAATGCTTGAGATAGAAACCATTAACCTATACCACTGCAGTCTCTACTGTGTTAATCTCTCCCTTCTACCTTCTAGAGGAAAACCCCCTCTACTTTAATATCAGTTTTGCTCCTACATACCTCCTACATGAATGGTCTTGTGTCACAATAGACCCCAATTTCACTCTGGAAGTTCAGGTTATATGAATGAACTTGGCATTTCCAAAGGGAGCAACCAACAACTGTGATATTCAAACTTCAGTTTGAATAAAAGGAGAACATATGGTATGTTGTGGTCCTTCTCTCCACAAAAGGCAGCAGGTGATTTTTCAAGGAAGAATTTACTCCATCCTCTGGTGTCCTGTGCTGCCTAGTGGATCAGGAGCAACAGCTTTTATCTGTTTCACTGTTGTAGTGTCTGATGTGTTTTACTAGCTGCATTTTGAATATTTGGAGACACAGGCAAACTTCAAGATGCTGACATCTGTGGAGTTTTAGGACAGAGGTTTACTGTGTTATGCACAGGAAAGAGAAGGGAAAAGGCCAACTCACAGCTGAGTGACTTTGATCTCAAACTATGAGTTATGCCTCTTGATGGGCTCATATTTAGTGAGCACAACTATTGCTGTGCTTTTCTTTTGTTATTTCTACTTCATAAAATGTAAGAGGTTCCATGTATAAAAAGGGAGCTGCTAAGACAGTTGAAATAATTTTACCAAGAGATAAAAGGAGACAAGGAGCATAGATGAAGCAGGAAGGCAATTGAGTCCCTCAGTTCTAGATTCATGTGGCCATTGTGAAACACTGCACAGTAGAAGTAATCCCAGTTTGTATTTGTGTGTTATTCTGTCTCTAAGCTGTGCATGGGCTCTGACTAACATGGTATGGACTCTGCATTTCACAGTTATTCTGATAGAATCTCATTAAATTTATATTACTGTAAACAAGAAGAATATTTGGACTGATGAGTTAAAATAATCCATATTTTGGTGCAAAACCTGTGGGGTGCTATGGGACAAGCTGATGGGTGGTAGTCTAAAAGCCAGCACCACTGATATAAGACTCAGCTGAATACAGATGTGGTGAAAAAATAGGAGGAGGGTAGGGCAGCCGTTAACAGTCTGATTCTTTTCTCCTTGGCCCTGATTTCATGCTCATGACACTTCTCTTCATAATGCTAATACAATTTTTCCGATTATTTTTTCCTTCCAGAAATGTCTTCAGAAGAGTCTTTTCTACTCATGTTGTAAATTTACCTGTCCAGAAGTTGTGGTCATCAAGGAAGAACCCTCCTGCAACTATAAAACACGTAGATAGTGGATGTGGATGCTAATAGCTTCTGGCTCATTAGTACAAGAGCAAGTATCTGTGGGAGGTAATTGCTGTAAGGGTAATAATGTAGGAAACAGCCAAAACATCGATCTCTGTGTGAAGGTTAATCCCCAGGTGCTAAATCATTTAAATTAATCACCCAGTGCTGCAGGCAATGATTAGTGTCTGCTCCCCCGAGGGAGAGGGAGGAATCTAGAACGCAAATCACAGCAAATCAATCCCTGCTTGTTGTCCTTTGGACATTCTCCACCTCCTTGCAACAGCCTGTAGGCCAAAAGGGCTTTGCCAGACTTGGTCTCCTCAGGAGTCCTAAGGAAAGCAAGTCAATCAAGTCTGGCAAATCTGCTAAGGAGAAGAGCAAGGGGTGACCAGATGCTGTTTAAGTGAAAGAAAGAGCTCTGGAAGCCCCCTTGGGCAGTGGAATCCCAAAAACAATTGATTACACTTGAATAATTTCAAAATGATTTTGGCCTGCCTTTGATCATTTAAATCCATCCCATGTTGATAGTGGGAGCAAGGGTCTCACCACTGAGTGACCATGTAGTTTCTTTTAGCAGATGAATTTTCAAATTTCCCATTTCTTCCCTGTGCTTCATTAGATAATCTGACATGGTCCAAGGCTGAATGAGTTGTAGAGACAGAAGAATTGAGTCATCTTGCAGTAAAAAAAACCCCCATAGTATTTAGTATGTCTTGGCTTTTAGTGTAACAGCTGAAGGAAGTGATGATCTGGAGATGTTCCCAAGCTCCCTCCAGACGTCCCACAGCTGGAGAGCCAGAACAAGGGTGGTTCAGATCCATCATGAGGTCAGGGTCTTACTGAGCTGTTGTGTAGCAGGTGAGCTGTAAAAATGGGACTCAGGTCTCTCCTCAGCCCATGCAGTGTGGAGTTTCCAGTCAGTTCTGATGGAGTGTGTGTATTCATTAGACAAATGCATAGAGGCATTCATTCTACCTCAGATTTATTGGGGAGCTACATGGCCTGCTCTACTCCAGCTAATCCTCTGTAGGAAATTGGTGTGTAAGAAGTTATATTCCTACAAAGACCTTTCCATATGGTCAATGCTTTCACATATTCAAAACCCAAAGAGAGTTTAGCCAACACAGCAGGTTCCTAGCAGGGAGATGTGAGGAGTGAAGTGTGACTAAAAGAGGCTGTGGTAGACTGACTTCAGCCTCATTCCCATTCCTCTCCTCAGGAGCTGGAATGAAGAGGTGAAGGCGCAACTGGAAAAGAAAGGTATGAGGGGAAGGTGCTGTTTCAGTTTGTTTCTCATAATCTGAATTAACTTCAACTTGCAATAAATTATTTACCTTGGTTTTAATCTACTTTGCCCATGACAGTAGCAGATAAGTGATCTGCTGGTATTTGTCTCAATCCACAAGATTTCTGGTCTTTGGTTTTGGCATATTATTTTTTCCCTCCAGTGTGTTGTGTTGAGAAGTGGAAGAGCAGCTGAGTGGGAGTTTGTCTCTTAGCCAAGGTTAACCCACCACATCACCCACGTGGAAACAGCTGTAAACAACTTGGTCTGACTTTAGTGTTCTAATTTTAAGCAGGAGTCTGGGCTAGAGACATCCTGAACAGGACGGTGACTATGTTTGAATCAATGTAACACAAAGCAGACACTTGCAATCAAGACTTACCTCATAGATATAATAGCAGTGACTGAAATATAGTCTCTCAGTATCAAGAACACTTCTCCAGACACAATGGATCTGTCTCTCCAGATGAACACAGTGGAAGTTTTGACCTGGTGTCTGTGAATGAGGAGGAAGCTGTCACGATCCACTAATGCAAGCGGGGATCGTGATAGTTCATTTAGTGATCCCAAAATGCAAAAGAACACAGCAGGGGAAAAACAACAATTTAATCTTAACAACAGTACACTTTTATTAGTGCACACAAATCAATATGTGATAGAGGGAGAGAAAGAGAGAGATTAGAGAAAGAGGGGAGGAATAGCTACCAACAGGGATGAGATCCTTGTGGTCCCCTTGTGGTCCAATAGATTCATCTTCTGTGGAGAGATCTCACATTGGGGTAACTTGAGGAGTCACTTTATAGTCCTTTTCAGAGCAGGAGGCAAGAGGCCAAAAAGGAGGTGGGGGCCTCAGGAAGCCAGTGCAGAAACAGGTGCAGAACGAAGGCAAAGTGAAAGACAAACACTCAGGGAACAGGCACAGAACACACAGCAGAACAGGCCGACCCTGAATCAGCGGCGTGGCGTGCTCATTGTTTTCTTGCATGAGTTCCCATGGGGATGCATCGGTCCAGTAGGTGCACCTATAGACCATGGTTGGCACACATCCACCTCAGCTGGGCCATGATTCCTGAGTGGGGGTTTCAGAGTTTTCAGTCCAGTCCTGGGGATCGTCAGTCGTCATCCTTGGTCATGGTTGCGAGGCAAATCCGAGGGACTTTTGGGACCAACTCTTACAGAAGCGTAAATGATGCATAATCTAAACACACTTAAAATAAATCTTGTGTAAATCTTAGTAACTCATGGACATTTTCATAGCACCCTGGACTTACCTAGTAATGATCATTTGTCCTCATCTTCCAGTGGGCCCAAAACACTGCACATGCAACAGCTTCAGTGCCTCCCAGGGAAAGCTGTGCAGGCTCAGGTAGGGAGACATTAATCACTGAGGACGGCCAAGTGACGGATGGCTAAGTGAGCAGGGCACAGCAGGCTTCCTTCCCAGAAAGCCTGTGATAAGCAGGAGCCAGGGTTGTAAGGACATGATTATTGGTGTAGCTGTCTGATTACCAGAGAAACAGCAATAGAAGACACAATCTGGTTGCAACTGCTTCCTGAGCACCTTTTCCCTGCAACAGCTCTGGGAGAGGCAAAGGCAGACAGGAGATGGATGGCCCTGCAAAGGCTGCAGCCCTGTGAGCTGCTTGTGAAGCAGAGTTATGTGCAGAGTGCAAGACCTAGGAAGCTGTACTGCTCCCTCTGCTTCTAGAGGAAGTGGGGACCCTGTGCCTAAAAAAAAAGTTATAAGTGAGCCTCTCCTGGTCAACCTGAGCCCATGGAAATTCACAGAGATATAAGCTCTTTAACCACTGATTGGGGAAAGGGCTGTTGAGATCAGGGCAAAGAAAAAACTACACTCAACAGCATTGCCACATCTTTTCTCTCCCCTGGAAAGCTGTCAGAGTTTCAGTGGCATGTCTGGACTATCTCCCCTGGTGACAAGAAATTTCCCTGAGTAGCAAAACACTGATGCCAGTGCAGAGAGCAAAACCCCACCTCAGAAAGGTTATTGACAGGCAAGTGTCTGGGTCATAAAACCAATATTCAAAATTATGAGAAAAGGTTTCTTCAGCAGAAATCTCAATACAATGAGAGAGATCAAGAATGTGAAAATAGATGATCTTTCTTCTAGCCACCTCCTAACACGGACTTAAGTCTCTGCTGTGGCACATAACAAAGGGAATCTGAGATTCTCTACAGATCTCAGTAGGAAGAAATGGTGCCTTACACAGACCCATCATCTCCTCCAGCTTGCTGACTTAGATGTTATAGCTCCTTATCTCCATTGACTTTATCAAGAACCATACTCTGGTGCCCCTTATTAGAAGGCAGTGTGAATAAATCACAATCACAAGAGCTGAAAGCCTCATGCTGCTGCAAACAGAGGACTCAGCCCTCCAGTTCAGTGGTGCTTGACTCATTTGATCCACAGGAGAAATGACCACAGAGGGAAAAATGATACTGGTGTGTTTGTGAAGACTTTCCAACATAGTCCTATCATATGTAAAAAATTACCTTTCCCCAAAAATAGCTGGGAGATTATGTGACTTATAGAGCCTAAATTCTGTTCCAGCAGCTGGTTTCACAGTTCTGCTTGTCTCCAGTTCACTTTGCCTTCCATTTGGGCTCAGTCTATTCTTTATCTGTACCATCCCTGCCTGAAGGATGAGGATGTTTCTTATCACTTTAACTTCTGGACAGGAAGCTACACAAAAACTCATGCACCACCTCTTGGGATGAATCTGAGGGGATACACCGTGGCAGTGATTTATTGCTCCAGAAGAAGGAAAAGAAATATTTGCATTCAATTTTCAATAAGCAGATGGCACACAGGTTGTTTTTTTTTTATATTGCAGTAAATTTTGAAGTCCCTACTGAAAAATAAGAAAAGCTAGTGTATTTGCTTTTATTTCAAACTTCCCCTGTTTCCATGGCAATATCCCAGTGAGGTACCAAGAGTAGATGCTGGGATATGAGGTATTAAACAGCTCTTTCTCTCTGCATCATGAAAGGCAATGCTGAGATCCATGCATAAGGAAAAGTGAGTTGGGCATGACATGGGGACACTGTAGAATTATTACACAGAGGAGGAGAAAATTTCAACCCCCTTTGAATCCACAGAAGGAAAAGGTAGATTTGTCCCTTTGTTTTAGCCCAGAGCAATTCAACTGATTTTCAGTAGAGCTGTACCAGCACTAAAAAGATGGGACCATTCCCATGTGGTATGGGTGGTTGGATGGAGCCAGACTCCAGCTCTCCAGCTGGAGCTGTGCAGAAAATGGATGAGCAGCAACAAACGTGAACAGCAGAAAGAGAAATCCAAGGAAAAAGGCATCACAAGGAGAATGGTCAAATCCTGGAACAGGTTGCCCCAGTGCTAACCTTGAAATAATCAAAGTCTGACTGGAAAAGCTCTTCAGCAGCTTGATCTAATTTTGAAGCTGGCTCTGCTTTATTCAGAGGTTAGATGATTAAGTTCCATTTCCACTCTATATTGTTCCATTATTTTATCTTTCCCTGTCATGGGCACTTCAAGAAGCTTCCTTTATCCTTTCACACTGTATATTTAGCCGAGTCTGTAGGAAAGGTAAATTAAATGATCCTACTTTTGTTGCATCTTTTTGAAGATCATTCTGTTTCATAGATATTGTTTATAATGAGTAGGAAAGCCAAATTCTCCACTGCTCCCTTCTCCTCAGATTTAATGTTGCCCTTGGCTGACATCAGAATGCACCTGACTGAGCTCTGTATTTACTGTTTACTTCAGTAATTGGAGGCCTTTGATACCACAAAAACCAGAGATGTGTCACCTCTCCAGATAAAATGTGTCAGCCAAGCATCATTAGCCAGCTGAGCAATATAATAGGATCATATGATAATCCACTTTGGAAGGGACCTTAGGAGATCACCCAGTCCAGCCTTGTGCCTGGAACAGGACATGGGGAAAGTTGATTTATACAGACTCACTGATTCAGGGAAGGGTGTAGAGTAGAATCAATGTGTGGTGGTGCAGAATTATTTTGTTTTGCCATAGTTCAAGTTACTTTTGCCTACTGATTTATGTAAGTTGTTGTTTGTAACATGTACCCTGATGGTTTGTTCCATGTACCCCTTTCCTATTCCCACAGCTGGTTTCTCCCAAACCTTTCCCCTGTCAGTCCTGTCAACCCCTACCCCATTCTCCCTGTCAGTCAGGGCCAGGCCTCTCCCTGTGTTCTGGAAAGATCCAGGGAGAGCACCAACTGATTGGCAGAGGCCCAAGAACTCCCCCTCCCCTTGTCCCCTGTTGGTTACAAAGTTGTCAGTTTTCTGTAGGGCCATCCCTAACCCCTTTTCCATTGGATCTCTGTAACCCCCACCCCTGTGATCCTCCCCCGTTTATAAGCTGTGTGCACCCCGGATCTCTGCTCTGTCTAGGGCAGTTTCTCCTGGGAATAAACCTCCAGCCTGCTTCACCTAGACAGAGTCCTCCTTTCTTCCTTTGCCTCAACCACACTTTGCCTCTGCCTCACCGAAAAGAATCCACTGTGCAGACAGTGGCTCCAGTGCCAGTCTGTGACTGTGGTCTGCTGTGGCGGGGCTAGCCAGTGGACAGCCACGGGCAGCTACATCAATGAATCAGAGGATCAGAGTTATAATAGGCATTGGATTGTTTTCTCTAATAACACTGATAATATATGTAGTGATCTGTTGGTAGTAGTAGTATGCATTGAAGTACTAAGCCTTTAGGTAGAAAAATACTTCCTTGTTATAATCCAGGTGGGGAAATAAGCAAAATAGACATTAAAAGAAATATATTGGAATAATAGTTTTACAAAATCACAAATTACATGACATTTATGAAAGATACATCCTGCAGCGGGAAAACATTCACACTGGCCCAGTTACTTACACCTAAGACCACTCTTCTCTCTAATGAGTAGTTTTTGTTCTCTGAGGGGAAGGTTTGCCCCAGCAGCATTCACAAAAGCTTAGGATCCTCAAGTGGGGAATATGATAAGAAGAGGATTTTGCCTGTGACTTGGGAAAGAAATTGAGATCTCTTTTTAACTTGTTGCATGTGGGAAACCTGAAGGTTATTCTTTAAGTGGGTCAAACCCATGAATATGTATTTTTTACCAACTTTCAAGCTGGGCCAAGATTTCAAGTGGCCAAGACTTCAGTAACTGCTGTTAATGTGGGGGCAAATGAATGATTGAGAATCTCCACAGCACAATGTGAAGCCATCTGTAGCTCTCTCCTGACATTACAGTCCTTGGATCAGATCTTACTCAGCCCTTACAAATTCACCTATAGTGATAGGTCATTTTTTATAATAACTGAATTGGCTACCAAGAGGAAAAGGAGCTGATTTTCTGAATTTTACAAGTCAAAGTCTGTCCTGCTGTGGGTCCCAGGAAGTCTGGTGCATTCCCTTTGTTCTTGCTCTTACTGTACTTAATTTATTACTTTCATGTTTTCATTCCTGTATTCCCATCAGTCCCTCATGGAACAGCCACTGCCTTTGTGCTTTGAGTAGTGACTGATCACTGAGGTTGTTTCCTTCTTTAGTTATTCCTGGAAGAGAGCTGGTTGGGATGGTCCCACCTTCCCTCTGCTCCTACCTAAGGGCTGACACAGGCTGGGAATGCTTCCTTTTATGAGGGGATCCTAAAAAAAATGATGACATTGATTATAGTGAGTAGTTTAAGTATAATCTGAGCTTACTTTTCCAGAGAAGGAGACACTAGCTGGGGCCTGAGGTCCTGCTAAGCCTTTTAACCCATCACAGGAAGCACTAAAGGATCCCCATGGGTCTCTAAAGCTCAGGGAGGGTAAAACAAATTCTTGACCTGCAGAATAACACATCAGAAAGGTGAGACTGAAACCCACTTGTCACAGCTCCATCTCATGATAAAGGAACCGTGTCTTCATCTCTAGTGCAGAAGAAAACCACAGCTTTTGAAGTGGACAGAGATCCATGTCACTGGCAATATCTGAGTACAAATGATTTGGTTGAGACCATTTTAGTTGTTGAGAAGAAACTCAGAAAGAGCCCAAGTCTTGTTCTGATTTCAGGAAAGGCATTTGTAGGTTCAGCTGACATTCACTGTGATCCATCCAGATCCAGAGGCTGGGTGTGTTTTAGCAAACAGACTGGAAGTACCTGGCTAGACAGGTCCTGTTTGAACACTGACCACCCTCCAGGAGTACCCCAAACACCAGACAGCACCAACTGTTCTGTAACTATTTAGGAAAATAAATGCTTGCAGCAAACACTTTCTTCTGTAGCAACAGATGGCCCGAACCTGCCATGAGTAAGAATTCCTAATGAGGTCCTTCCAGAGGAGCTCCTGCAAAGGGCAGAGGAGGGAGAGAAATGTGTCCTAGATGCACAAAAGTGCTCATCTGCCCTCGTGCTGTCCTCCAGCTGCAAAGGGAGAAGCAGAAATCTCACTTCCTCCTTGCAGAGATTAATCTCATTCAGTGAACCAAGCCAATTAGACAATTACAAAACCAAACAAAGGGTTTTTTTAAAAAAGACATGAGCTGCAAAGTGATTGTTTTCATTGTTGGTACATTTCTGTGGCATGTGGAGAACTGGGATGGAGCTTTCATATTTGCAGAAGCAATGACCTGTGAGTGGAGGGCTGTGAAGAGAGTTTGAGGCAGAGAGAAACTTTTTCCATCTCTGCTGAAATCTCAGAATTTCAATACTAATAATATTAACACACACAGAGACTGAAATAAAATGTATGCACCAGGGCTTTGATATTTAAATATGGTCTTTTCAGTGAGCAGTGGAGGATAATGAGGTATGACAGGGAGAGCAATTCTCAGAACCACAACTAATAAGGAATTTAGACCCCTGAAGTTACCTTGTGGGATATCTAATTTTCACTCTTCTGGCTCTATGAGTAGAACTGAGAAGTCCTGCTTGAGATTTACAGGTGTCCTACATTATGTACACAAAATTATGAGTTGTATTTGTGAGAACAGAGGGTTCTGCTGCCTTTTAGAGTGACCTCAGCAGGTTGAAGAAATGGGCTGACAGAGCTTCATGAATTTCAACAAAGAGAACACCAAGTCCTACCTCTTGGGGAGGAATAACCCCAGGCACCAGGAGCAAGTGGCTGGAAAGCAGCTTTGCAGATAAAAACCACAGAGGTCCTGGTGCACAAGCTGCACAGGAGCTGGAAATGTGCCCTTAGAGCAAAAAGAAAAGGTCAACAGCCTCCAGTGCTGCATTAGGCAGTGTTGCTCATGCCTTAAGTTTTAATTTTCATATTTTCCAGGCTCTGTACTGCATTAGTATATAACTCTGAACTTCATATAAAGTGTTAGCAAGTTCTCCTCACAGTGTAGTTAGACAGAACAATCCCTTTCCAGCCCCAGAACCAAGGACACAGTTGCAGCTTCAGGCCCAAAAAAGTATAAACAGCAAATTGAGGAGAGCAATCTGGGAGGATGGGACTTCATAACCCGAAGCTGTAATTGGACAATTAACTCCAATATGTAAATAGATCAAAAGTTATAAAAGTGTGAAGACTCATGACCCATTGTCCATCTTGGGTGTAGCCTTGGCTGGGATCTTGTACTGCCCAAGGTGGATCCTTTGAAGGCCTTTTAATAAATACCTGCTTTATTCCTTTAACTCTGTCTAGCCTCTGTTCCAGGCAGCCTCTCAAAGCGTCAGTTTTTGGAGACTCTACTGGAATGGCCAGGCACCTGGAACACCCCTGGAACAGAGGAACACCCAGCTCCTGTTCCCCCACTCTCACTGGCACTCCCAGGGGCCCCAGCTGGGGTCCAGAGGGCATCAGAGCCCAAGAATCCTTGGATCTGTCACAGAGGCATGTGACTAACTGAATAAGGGAGGTATTTGGTTTGTTTTAGCACCTGAGTTAAGTGTTAAGAAACCTCTTATAGCTTTGTTTAGTGTGGAAGGATCCCAGTGAGTCCAGACAGAGCTGCTCTCACATTTGTCACTCTCCATCTCATCCACCAGCAGTGCCAGCAGATTAAGGGAGGTGGTTCCTCACCTCCATCCAGCTCTGGTGTGGTCCTCCAGGAGAGCTGTGTCAGTTCTGGGCTCCTCAGCAGAGCAGAGACATGGACATGCTGGAGTGAGTCCAGTACAGGGCCACAGTGATGGGTCAGGTGCTGGAGCACCTGACATATGGGCAGAAACTGAGAGACATATTCATCCTGGAGAAGGTTCAGGGGAATCTTGCTCATGTGGATAAATATTTGATGAGGTGAAGTAAAGAAGATGGAGCCACCTTGCAGTGTCCTCAGTGGTGTCTAGTGACAGGACAAACGGAAATGACAGGAACTGAAATAGAGGAAATTTCATTTAAATGTAAGAGAAAATATTTCTCTTGAAAGGGGGGAAGTTGAAGGAGCACATACTCTGGAAGAGGTCACCCACTGAGTCCGTGGAGTCTCCATCCTTGGAGGTATTCAAAATCTGAAGGGACATGGCCCTGAGCAAATTCCTCTACCATCTTGATGCAAAATCTTATGGACTTTATGAAACGAGCTTTTGAAAATGAAAATGGACAATAAAGTCCAAGATTTTAGAGAATACACTTTGAAAGATGTGAGATATAAGCTGTCCATTTGCAAATTATATGCCCAAAGAAGTAGTAATGCCCACAGAGACAATAATGGGCTACTCTGCACTGAATGTTCAAAGAACTAAAGACTGTCCAGTGAGAGTCCTGGCCAGTTGCTCTTCAGACACAGTATTTTCTTGCATTCTCATATTTTTGCCATAAAAAATGTCACCAGCTGGGCTGCCATGTGAGTGGGGAGGGGGGAGGGTAGGGTGGAACCAGAATGGTTCTGCTGATTTCCCTCAAAACTAGAATTCATGGATCATTTAATCACAAATTCCCCAATAGCTCAGTGCAGTCTTGATCAAAATGAAACGGTAGGCCACACACATCAGTAACATTTATTTAGCTGGATAAAATGTGGCCATCCACTTACATGGCCCTGTGGGGTCTGGAAAGGAATGATGAGGCTTCACTCTGGCATTTGACTATAGCTGCTGTGTGGGGGAGATAATTTTCTTCTACAGTGACTTAATAATTTATCCACTGTCCAAAGGAATATCCTTTAAATAACTGTATTGTCCATCTGGGCAAACAGGAGTCACACTAGGCTATATCCAAAAGACATTAGTCTATCAAACACTAATGGGGCCAGGACATGGTGTGGGGATGGGATGCTGCAACACTCTTCTTGATAGAGTAAGAAATTGTTGGATCTGAAGAAACTGCAAACTTAAATTATGAAAGAGCAAAGGGATATATGCATGGGTTGCCTTTTGTGAGGCAGCCAGATGGTGAATGGGTTGTGCAAGTCCTTGAATAAGAAGTCTGAGAAGCATCTTTCAGCTTATTAGCTGAATCACAGAGTGTGAAAGAAACTTTGAAACCTGCTAGACTAGAAAGTAGCATATTTATAGAAACATCTCTGTGAACTGTATTATCTATTCCTGCACTGCACACTATGTCTGGTATTACTACTATTTGTTCTTACCTTAGTGCAGCTTGAAATGAAGAGATTTAGAGATAATGGGCTAATACCCAGACTTTCCATCCTTTTGTCATGCCAGACCTTAAAATGAAGATACTGAGATAGTCTAGCAGTACTCAATTCATGGAAAATCCCAAGAAAATGGGAAAGTAGCCCCCCTCAGCTGCTACAGGCTGCCTGGCAGCATCCTACACGGGAGAAGGGACAGTCTTCTCATGGTCACCAGTGAGCCAGAGGGTCCTTGATGTGCAGCAGACCCAGGAGCTTTGTTTTGTGACCACTGAGTCTGCAAGGGCTCTAAGGTAACCCTGCACAGACAGAGGAAACAGGCTGATAGAGCAGGAAGAGGCTCATTCCACTAAGATGGTGTTTGGAGAGCATGGTCCTCTCCTGGGAAGAGTGGCTTGGCCCAGAGCCCAAAGAGCAGGAGTAGCCCATGAATAGTCTCAGTTTTGGGAGGTTGCAGTTCATTTATTTCAATTTGCCTGAGAAAAAAGTCAGTGAGTGCAGCACCTGCCACAGCAACAGTCCAGCTTTTCCATAGGGCAGTTATGGAGCAGATTCTGTTACCACTAAAACAAAAGTATTTGGATATATCAGGCCTGATTATGGATGCATATGCTGTGAGACTTTTAGCTCTTTCCCTGAATGTCTCTGTACATTTCTTAGTGCCAAGGAAAAGAAGGTTGAGGATGGTGTGAGAAACAGTTACACCCTTAATCAGTCAAAGCAAATTCAGTGAGAAACTGATTAGTGCAGAGGATTAGTCCTAGCAAAGGTCCACAGCACTGCAGAATAGAGAAACCAGCTCCCATGGTCTTCAGGAGATGTGCTGATAACTGTCCCTGTAGTGAACCAAATGTCCTGGCACAGAGAATAATTCCCTTGAGCAGTATTCCCTGGGAAATGGAGCACTGGAGAGGTTATGAACTGGCTTCATGTCTGTCTGTCTGTCCTCACACAGGGCAGGGTGGGTGGGACTCAGCTCACAGGGACCTGAGTGAGGGTGGGAGAAGGGAGGGATGTACCCGACCCATGGCATCCCCTTTCTGGGTGGGGCACAGCTCACTGCCAGTGCAGCTGGGTGGGCTCTGCTCAGGAAAATCCTTGGGGGACAACCCAGCCTTGCTCTGCACTGCTGGGAGGGAAGGGAAAGGAGCAGGGGAGAGGGAAGACTGCAAGGGCTTGATTCATCACTGAAAAGCCTTCTTTTTGAGCCTTTTCTTCAAGCCTTTTCTTAGAGTGTGCTATCAATTAAGACTTACCTGTGCCCTCTAGTGAAATGGTTCCTGCTCTTCTCCTCACATCCCACACCCATCAGCTGCTTTCCAAGTCACTGCTTTTCCCACAAAATTGATGCCATGTGGAGGAGGGGAATCAGCATCACATGTGTAACCCTTGTAAATGTTCTAAGTCAGGTCTATCTTGTGGCCACATCTTGTTGGGGGTAGGATTTGGGGGGGATTATGGTGTTTCAGCACAGCAGTATGTTAAAATGACAGTATCATGAGTGACTGCTTGGGGTGGTGCTCTACTGCTGTCTTCTGCCAACACTCAAGGCTGGAGAATGAGCTCTATAAAGAATTAAGATCTGTTATGGAAGTAGGAAGTATCTGCCCACTGTAGAGAATTATTACTCTGTGGGGGGTTTTGAGATTTGTTCCTTTAAAAGCAGTTGTGATGTTTAAAATCAAGACAAAAGCTACTCCATTGTGGGAAAAAAAAAAAAAAAAAGGCTAGATAAAGTAAATGAGTTTAAAACACAGAACTGAGGGGTTGCATCTACTTTACAGGCTTCCCCTGCAACCACATGGGCCCCTGGTCCTTTGGTCTTGAATGTCTGTACTCTGCTGAAGACAAAACGCAAAGCCAGATCTCCTGGGCACAGGCAGTGCTCGTGTTCCCTCACACAGAACCCAGCCCTGCTGAGCCCAGGGTCTCCATCCACCCCAAACACCTGCAGAGCCAATGGACAGAGGCATTCCTTGGTGTCAGGGAACTTCCAAATCACAAGTTCTAGGTCTGACATGATTTTTGTGGGTCTCTGCAGGGACTAATGCCTCCTGATCTGTCTCTATGTTTCAAGTCACCTGCACCCACACAAATAGCAGAAGAGATTCAGCAGCCTGTGCCCTGGAGTCAGGCCTGGCTCCAAACTATTGAATGCCAGGGTTGGCAGCACTGGATACTATCCCTCCTCAGTTTCCCCACTTTATTATGTGGTGCAAAGAGGATTTAGAGAGGTGTTTTACCTTCAATGCTTGTCAAACTGCTGAAGCAGCTGAGGTTTAGCTGCCTGAGAGGAGTAAAATGCAACACTCAAAATCATTAAAGCCCTTTAATGTAATAATTCAAGCAGCACTGTAAGCAGAGGGGAGCTAAAACCAAGACCTCATAGCCAAACCCAAATTTTGGATGTCTGGGAATGTAGAATTCTGAACTATGTTGGATTTTGCTCCCTCAGTGAGTATTTTATGTGTAGGCCGGAGTTTTCTGCCTCAAAATTATTTTTTACGCAGCCAGGATTTGGTCTAGTTTTTAAGTGCAGTACAGGTTGCCCAAGGAGTATAATGTGCCTCACCCAGACTTGTGCATTTTTACCTTGTTTATCTCCCTTCTTCAAGATAAATATTCAGCTTTTCCACTAGTAGGTGGATAAACTTTCCCCAAAGAGCCAAACTCAGCTCGGGGAAATGGGTTTGCAGCAACATCCCTGCATAGGGCTGACAGGGGGTGGGGAGGATGGGACCTTTTTGACTGAGTAGGTGTTTGAGTTATTGGAGAATTTAATTTCTTTTCCCTAAGCACTCCCTTCCTTTCTGTGGAAGTTATTTCTCACTTGCTATTTAAACTGATGCAAAATGCCTAACATAGATATCAGTATCCAAGCCTGCTGCAAGTATTAATGGATAATTGAAGCAGTAATGAAAGTGAATGGGAGCATCCTCCAGTGTGTAATTGACTGATGTCCTCAATTCTACAGACACTCACAGATCACCAGCTGGTCCAAGGTCTACTGGGGAGGAGGAAAACCCACCTACATACACAAACATAGATTCTGCCTTGTTTTAGGGCTTTCTGGAGCTTACAGTGACATTTGAATGAAAAATATTATTTCTGAAAATAATAACTTCAGTAGTTAAAAAGAAATATAGGAAGGCAATGCAATATCCCTGCAGGTGCAGATAACCTTCTGGGACTTACACCTGGGACAGAAAAGGTAAAGCATAACTCACAGACAATGGAGAAAGGATGAAAAAAATTCTGAAGAGCTTTCATCAAAGAAAATTGAATTTTGGGGATGAATTTGCCCCATAAATCTAGGAGTAAAAATAGCTGAGGCTGACTGATAGTGGTCTGAAAAATGAGTTCAGTTAGAACAGTCACAGCTGTGATGGATAGGGGAGCTGCTTCTTATCAGGTCAGGCCAGTAATGGAAAGGCAATGGGATAATCATCAAATAATTCTTTTTACTACCTATCAGTTACACATAAGTGGTTGCCTTACAGAACCAGTTAACTGGTGACAGTAAATCTGAGCAGAGCCTGTATTCCTCAAATGAGGATCTCCTTGTGCTCCTCCCTTACTCCTTGGGGTGCATTTTGTTTTTCCATTTCTGATGTTGCTGGGTTAGCTCTGACTAAGTGCTGTTGCTGTTTGATAGTGTCCTGGTACCTATGAGAAATGTGCCAGGGATGCCACTGTAGTTTTAAGCAGACATGCATCACCAGCAAGCCCCTCTCCCCAGACTGACCTGGCTTTGCCAGTTCAACTAAACTGAGATCGCTTAAGAGATTTATTTTTCAGATAAAAGCTGAAGTCATGAGTCCGGCTACTAAGAATAATGCTCCTTTTTACTATTGCTACTACTACTGCCAATACTACCACTACTACAGGTGATATAGCATAAACAGTAGGTGCTAGTGGTAAAAGTAACAAGGAGTAGTCATAATAAAGACATTTCCCACATTCTTCCTGAGCACTAATATTCCCCTGGCAAGAATAAATAAAATGGCACTGACTGCCCAGAACCATCTGCCTTTGATTGCTGTGGTTTATCCATGCAGGGGTTTCTGGGGGTGTCACTTTGGAGCTTTGCTGTGGGGTTGCCTTTAAAATGAGGTTGAAGAGGGTAGAGGGAGGGTGTGTGAAGATAAATCACCTGATGGGACAGGTGGTGATGGAGCTGTAAGCAATTGCATCAAAGCATTAGAGTTTATGATAAAATTGTGACCATAGCCATGTTCACAAAGATGTGGAATATGTCTCTGAAGATCACTTAAAATTTTCAGAGCAGAAATGATGCCCATATATACCATTATTTGGTAGCTCCCTTTGTTTCCAAGTTGAAATATATGCCTGTTTTGTAAAAAATTGGCCTTTACAGTATTCTGAGTCACCTGTTGTGCTGAGGCATGGTCCATATATAGAACAGACAGGTCTGGATCTTTTCTGACCCCTGACACTGATTGTTTTCACTTTAAAGGAGACAACCCCAGAATTGGGCAGTAATGGTAGCTACTGGTATGGCATAGTCCCAGTTTTTTCTATAACTTAGGAAGGTCTTCAGAAAATTCTAGGCTAATGAGGTGTTCTTGGTCATGAGAGGGTTTTATTCACCAGTGAAATTACCAGGTATCTGTGAAGCAAATGGAAACCTGCAGCCATGCTCTCCCCAGCTGCAGAGTGAAGGTACTGACTTCCTACTGAAAAGGAGATGGGTTTTTTTATTGCTTGATAAATTCTTCAGTGGAGTCCTAATTTTATTTAGGGTTTTTTCATGAAAGGGAAATGTTGACTTCTTCATGTCTCCTCTTTTTGACACCAAAAAAAAAAAATTGCTGGAAGAAAAATACTCCCCATTTGCTTCCTAGGGATGTTGTCTTTCTACTCTTCATCAGTCAATCCTCACCTTCAGAGTTTCAGCTATTCACAAAGCTTTGCAGTGTTCCTTCCAAAACACCACACTACTCAGTGAAGCTTGAGCTATCTCATGAGTTTAATTAGTTATGTGACTTAAAGGAAAACACGGTTGCAGTTTCCCACATGCCATGTCCCACTGTGCATCTGTCAAAGAGGCAGTGGGAGTCTTCCAAGAAATGCTTGCCCTACTATTCAGAAAGCCAAGGCCTTTTGTTCCCTTCAATGGCAGCTTGACTTAATAATTAATGCCTAGCACTATGTAAACATGAGTTAATGAACCCTCACACTACCCTAAGGCTAAGGATTAGCATTTCCCTCACACAGAGTGGGAGATTGGGCTGCAGCAAAGCCCATTGTGTCTTCTTTCTGCTTTTGATGGTCCAGGAAACTTCAGAACTCTGGTGCCCCTGTAGAAGAAACTGGCTTTCGGCAATGAACTGAAACAGGAGGGTTTTTCATTCTGGAACAATATGAAAAAACACTGACTACAGTAGATCTGTGTTTGCTGGTGGACCAGAAGGCCAGAAACCAAAACAGGCAGGAATTCAAGCTGCTGTAAGTGGGGCTGGCTAATATAAATTCAGTTTCCATGTCAAAATCATTTTTAAGGGACCGTGACTCTCATGGCCTCCTTGACCTTTCCAAGTGTGATGTTGCAGACTGAGATAAACAGTGATTATTCAGGCTTGTCAGTCTCTCTCATCTCATAAATCAACAGAAATGGAGGATCCTTGAAAATTTCAATAGTGAAGTGCAGGTGCCAAAGTGAAATAGCACTTGGGTCAAGGAAAAGAATTCTGGCTCAAATAATGAAAAAAAGAAAAAAGGTCTTAGATAATAAGCCCTTGAGCATTTCCTCTTAGGAATACAAGACACCAGAATACCAGAAGCAGGAGTCTTCTGCTCCACAGAATAAATCCATGGAGTTTAGAAATATGCAGATGATGCCAATTATGTTCCTTTTCTCTTCCCCTTTGTACCTACAAAAAGCCCTAAACATTCACCAGCGTTCCTGTGCCATAAGACTTTCAAAAAGATAATACCATACCCAGACTTCAAACCCACTGATAAGATGAACAGGACAAATCTGGTTTCAGACACCTGTTCCATAGTCTTCCTAGCTCTTTGGATGGCTCACCAGCTGAAGTTGATGGACAAATATTGGGTTTCTTGGAGCAGGTCTCTGGAGGAAACTTAGGTTCCCAAGGCATATAGGTTAGGTGAGGCCTGATCAGTGGTTTTCAGTATGCTGATGACTGAAGATTAAAAGTGCTTGCCAGGATAGGAGGAAATATCTCCTATCTTCTTCAGCTTTGTTTCTGTGCCTGATCCCAGCAGGTTTATTTCTCTGGTTCACAGAGCATCACAGCTGTAGTCTTCATCATCAAATAGTTGCTGACATAGGCATCTCAAAGCTCCACCCAGCTCTGGTGTCTCTGCAGACAGTATTTAGCCAAGGGGGTTTTGGATAGAAAGGATATTGTCATAGTCATAAATACAGGAGGCTTCTCTGTGACAGTTTTTTGTTTTTTTTTCAGTATTTTCTGCAAAATGGTGTTCTCATCCATTAATGGGAGTCATGCAGCCCTCTGCAGACACATTCAATAGCCTGGAGATATGGAGACCCAGGGGAGACCTTATCACTCACTACAACCACCTAAAAGGAGATTTTAGCCATGTGGTGTTGGCCTCTTCCCCCAGAAAATTAGTGACAGGACAAGAGGACATGGCCTCAAGCTGCACCAGGAGAGCTTCATGCTGGAGATCAGGAGGAATTTCTTTATGGAAAGAGCTGTCAAGCATTGGAATGGGCTTCCCAGAGTGGTGGTGAGGTCACCAACCCTGCTGGTGTTCAAGAAATGATTGAATGTGGTACTTAGTGCCATGGCTTAATTGACAAGGTATTTTTCAATTTTAATGATTCTGTGATTCTCATTCTAAGAAGATATGAATGCCATTGGTTTAAGCAAGTCAATCAAAGCTCTGGAAGGTCCAGTAATTAGATCCAAATCTTCCAATATGTTCCTCTGTTGGCACGTCTCACTGGACATAAAACTGAACCAGGGCTGTGAGTCTGTGCACCTTCATCCTTCTTTTTCAATGGCATCAGAGGCTTCAATGCCACAGTCAGAACTCTCCTTTCTTATCAGGCTGTGGATGCAAAGCTTGGCAAGGAAGGGCCTACAGGGGAAGGGAAGACCTCCTCTTCAAAGCAGCTTAATCTTACCAGGGAATTGCTTCTGAGCCCAGTGCTTAATGTCATCCTGCCCTGCCCTCCTCAGCACTCTGGTGAGGAGTAACTCCAAGGCTTAAGCTTCTCCCTGTGACTGGGGATTCTCCCCAGTGATTACAGTGATGACGCAGCAGCAGCTCATCACTGACTCATTCATCGACGTCTCTGAGAGGAGCAGGGGCAGGAGGGAGACCTGCATTTCTTTCATTAATATTCCAGAATTTCCGTGAAGCTGGCGAGGAATGCCTGAGACCGCCTGCGTGTTGTGCGAGAGAAAGGTTCACCTCTGCTTCCTGTGGGAAGCTGCCTGTGGCATCCCCCACCCCTCTGAGTCAGAGCTGGCAGCTCTTCTCTTGATTTGTGCTACTGGACATAGGCAAATGCCTCATGTGGGAAAATGGGAAATGAAAATATGTTTCAAAGGACAGTCACTGGCACAGTGGAGAATGGCGTAGCTTTCCACACAGCACGAGGGAAAATAAAACTTAAAAATAGCAGCATTAATAATGTATATGTGTGCCAAAGCAGCACGAGCAGCCATGAAGAGCTGCATGTTGCACAGCTTTCCCCAGTTCTCTGTGGCAATTGCCTTGGGAGGTCTAATAGCTCACCCTTGTCTCAAGCTGCATTAAAAAGAGCAGCTGTCAGTTTACATGTTACTACAATGTTCCCAGTTCCTTGTCTGCAAAGCTACCATGCAGCAGAGCCTCCTGGAATACTTATCTTGGTGTCTGACATGGTTTTGCCCTGAACATGTTGTGCCTCTGCAAATTATAATCCAATTTTAAAGTGATGCTTATCTAAAGTGGGCTAAATGACTTACAGTTCCTAATCCTGGACTTCAATAAAAGAGGAGGCATCAGATGCACAGTATCTCTCTGTCCATAATGTAATGTTACAGTCAAGGGCCCTTATTGGGGAGAAGGGATTGAATTCCTTGTGTGTAGCACAGACATCATCACTTGCATGATCCCCAGGCTTTCAAATCATTACACTACTGACTGCTCCACTTCTCAAGCAACTTCTCAGCTTCATTTCTATGCCTGATCCCAGAAGGTTTATTTTCCTGGTTCACAGAGCTCACAGCTGCAGCCTTCGTCATCAAACATTTGCTGACGTCGATTGACATCTCAGAGTTCAAAGCTCTGTCCAGCTCTGGTGTCTCTGCAAACAAAATGCAGCCAAGGGTTTCTTTGAATAAAAAGGATATTGTCACATTCATAAAAACAGGAGGCTTCTTCACTGCAGGGGTTTTGTTTCAGTGTTTTCTGCAAAGTGTTGATCTCATCCATTAATGGGAATCACTTAGGCATCCATACACACACCTTTGTTAGCACAGTGGTCAGACATCTGGAAGACAGCCTCAGAGTGCTGGTGTTGACCTGCACTGTCTCTGGCTGTCAGCAGGTGGATGATGCAGTGCCTGGGTGGGAATATATTGCTGGTGGAGAATTTCTGATAACTGAGAAGCAAGACCAGGCTGGATGAGGGTCAAGACAACCTTGTCTAGTGGAAGGTGTTCCTGACCATGGCAGGAAGGTTGGAATGAGATGATCCTTAAGGTCCCCTCCAACCTAAACCATTCTATGGTGCTATGAATCTGTGACCCTTGCTGCTCTACGTGGTCCTGGGGTAACAGTGACCCTGGGAAGAATCTGGAAGGGCAGCAGACGAATTTTGGCTAAAACATGGCCTGATACTGCACACATTTTTCAGTTCTCAGAGGAGTTTTCTCCAGGGCAAGGAAATGCAAAATCTGTATTGTATATACAGGAAGCAATGCTTAACACTGCAAGGCAGCACCAAATGTGTTTGGTTATAAAGACCTTGTGACTATAAAGCAGAGGAGAGCAACATGAGGCAGGAGCAGACAGAAGAAGGACTGAGGCTGTTCTTGAGATTTGGGTTGAATGAGAGCTTTGCTGCACCCAGGAATCCTAGGATTGTCTGAGGATCTGCAGGAGTTCAGGGCCCCTTCACTTTATTGAATGCAGTCACCTGCAGACTCTGCTGAGCTGAGTTCAGTGAGTGCCTAGGCTTCAGATAGACCCTGGATTAGCTGCTGAGGGCATTGCAATATTTTGCATAAACAACCTCCTTCTCCAAAGCTGGACAACCTTCAATAACCTTTCCCAGGCTGCTCTCTGTCTGCTTTTGAGTATTTTCATTTTGCAATATGAAAAGAAGACAAGTATTTCTAGTTCTAGGCTGACACTCTCCAGATGCATAATGGAAACCACGTGCTTTGTTTCTGCTCCTCTGGTTGTGGCTCTTAAGATCTATTGGAACAGGTCTCAAAAAAAGCTGCATTGAGGAGAAGAACAGAATGAAATTCTTTTTGCCTCAAGTGCACTCCTGACATGAATTTGTGTTCCTTTGCTTTGGGCACTACCCTTGTGGCATTCATAGGGTGTTTATACTCCACTGCTTCAGGACATGGGAGTAACATATTCTGCTTGTGAGACCCAATTTATTAATATTATCCAGAACTGTATGAAGCCCTGCAGGGATGACTTCCCTACCTCCAGCAGATCCCACCTCTGTCTTCTAGTGTTAGTGCTATGCAAGACATCAGACTTCAAACTACCTCCTGCAGAAAGTCTTGTCCAATAAAAGGTAACAATGTGATGAAATCCCATTTTTTGTGGGGTTTATTTTTTATGGCAAGCAGATTTGATTCCTCCAAAGATATTTGCTTGACAATGACAAAATAGAATTTTAGGAATAAATTAGCTGGAGATTAACTCATGGTTTAAAGGCAGAATGAGGATAAATTATCAAACCTGAAGTAAGGCTGTCTCTGGAGATGGGAGATGTGAAGTCTGGTAGTGAAGTCTGGAGGAAGATTTGGAGACTCCATTTAACCCAGTAAAGTTTACATGGAGAAGTTCAAGTTAGCTGTATTATTCATAAAAGGCTCTTATCTTCCTGGTTTGTTTATGTACAGATTCATACAGAAATATTATGAGTTAGAGAGTTATAAAAGACTTTATGGTCTGCACATCCCACTATAAATCCAGGTTGCCTTAGTTACCATCTGGCTAACTGCACAGGTGAGGGGAAAGAGAGAAGCTGAAATGGAAAGGGAGATTAGTACTAATACATTTTTTAAATCTAGAAAGATCTTGTGAATTCAAATGCTGTGATATGACAGAAAGCTTTCAAGATCTGCATAATACAAGAGGACTATGAAAGCAAAGATTTGGACTGGTAGCTCTTTGACAGGAACACACTGATGGGTCTTTTTGCTAAGAACATCATGAATTGCCTAATCAAAAGCTTCAGCAGAGCTAATACACAGTGACTTCTTGAATATTTTTTGTATTCAGGTCAAGGAGCTGTGTCTTCCTTGGTAGTAAAGTGTGATTCAGGCATGGGGTAACCAGATGACCATACTGTAAAGACTGGATGCAGAATGGCAGGATCTGGTCCTTGTCTGGTCTGATTTAGGGTAAAAGGAGGCACAGGAAGAAAACAGATCTTCCCAATGCCTTCAAAAAAGGTCTGAACAAAGCAGGCTGGAAGGGCAGCACTGGTATTCCTTTGAAGTTTTGTCACACATTTGTGAGTCACATATTAGATGACTTTTCTTAGAGCAACTCCCAGCTGACAGAATCAACAGCAAAGACTTGACATCCTCAGCCTTCATTTGAAAAGGCAAAAGAGAAGATGAAATCAAATACTCCTAGCACATGCTGTTGTGAAGTAAAGTTTACATGAATGGAGGTCCCTTCCTGTGGGAAGAGGGGACAGCACTTAATAAAAGCTATTATTAAAAGCCAAGCTCATAATCTCCTGAGAACAGTCATCTCTTTGTGAGCAGCACTGCTAGCAGGGTAGATGCCTCTTAGTGCTTTCCTCATTCCACTGGCCTATACATACAAAGTAAACTAAATTTGCTGCTGTTTTGTTTTGTTTTGTTTGGGATTCTTTTGTTTGTTGGTTTTGTTTTCTTTTTTTAATTTTTTTTTTTTTTTAAATTTTTGGTATAAGGCAAAATGCACCTAAGCTGGAAGAAATTTGTAAACAAAACCATAAGTGTCTGTCCTATGGCTGTGCTTCCCACACAATCTGGAACAGTATTCATGGCTCATTAGGTCCATGGCTTGCCTTTTTGGTTAGATTCTAATGAGTAATATGATCACACAGGTTGAGAGCTGGGTATTGACTTTTGTGGGACTCTAAGCCTCCAGGGATGCCAAACACAGATGTTTGCAGTCACTCTTCTCTAAAAGATACCCTGGGGTCTTGGATATTAGTGATGATAGCTTCTGTGTCCTGACAAAAATAGTTTCTCTAAATTAGAATGAAGAAAATGGATAGAAATTGTGACACCTTTTACTAATTTTTAGTCTGAATCTATGCTGAAATGAGTAGGAAAATGGCTGTATGGGCATGCTGACTGTTAGTCAGTATCCCCTAGCCTCTATAAATTTTAACCTTATGGCCAAATTCTCTTCCTTCTTCTGCGAGGTGTAGCCTCACCTCGAGTCCTGAGTGCAGTTTTGGGCACCACAATATAAAAAAGACATTAAGCTATTAGAGAGTGTCCAGAGGAGAGCAGAGAGGATGGTGAAGGGTCTGGAAGAAAAGATGAGAAGTGGCTGGGGTTGCTTGGTCTGTTCAGCCTGGAGAAGAGGAGACTGAGGAGAGACCCCATTATGATCTTCAACATCCTCACAAGGGGAAGTGGAGGAGCAGGGACTGATTCCCTCACTCTCTTGACCAGGGACAAGACTGGAGGGAACAGCATGGACACCATGAAGGATGAGCATGAAGCTGAGACAAGGGAGTTTAGGTTGGATGGCAGGAAAATTTTCACCTAGAGGGTTGGGCACTGGAACAAGCTCTCCAGAAGTGCCAGCCCCAAGCCTGATAGAATTTGGGAAGTGTTTGGACAATGCTCTCGGGCACATGGAGTGACCCCTGGACTGTCCTGCATAGAGCCAGGAGTTGGACTTGATGATCCTGATGGGTCCCTTCCAACTCAGCATATTCTGTGATTCCATGGCTCTAAGATTCTTCCTCTGTCTGGTGATACTTGCTGAGCACGAAGCCCCATGGTGTGGGACACTCCTCTGGTTATCCCATCCCAGCTTCCTGTGCACTCCAGCCTATTCACTTGCAGGACAACAGGAGAAGCAGAAAAACTCCTGATGTTGTATAATCACTACTCAGCAATAGCTAAAATATCCCTGTGTTATCAACACTGTTTTCATCATAAATGCATCACCACGTGAGCTACTATGAAGAAAATTAACTCTAACCTAGCCTGAATCTACGCACTCATTAAGGAACTAGAATTTTGTGTGTTGACTAAAAAATGTCCCAGATCTCTTTCTACACTGGTAGTCATAGTAATAATCCATAACAAGAAAAGCAGGAATGCTAAACTGTTGTGCTTCAAGGAAGAAAGCAGGAACCTCCATTCAGCAGACATAAGAAGATGAAAGGAGGACTTTGGTACATGCTCTTCTTGTAGTAGCTCTGACTTCTTGGTGATATTAGTTTTCAACATAATGCTGTTTCACAAACCTGCATTTGGTCAAGCATGTGCTTCTTGGGAAAATCAGAGTAAACCAGCTCTTTTGTCTTATTGAAGTGCACATTGAAGGCAGAGTTATTGAGACTCACCCACAGGCAGAATACTTGGACATCAGTCTATTCTCAATTCTGGTGTTGGCAATGTGGTTCTTCAGGGCTTCTTTTTACCCTTCCCCATGGTGAGTGCAATCATAACTTACCTGTCTCAAGTCTTGAGATTTCAAAGTGCAACTAAGAAATCTTTATTCTCACTGGTCACTGAACTAGGTGGGATCAAATATTAGATTGAAATACAGAGTGGAGTACAAAATAGCACTCATTACTTTCTCCACGGCACTCAGTTTCCTTTTTAGAATTTATGGCTGAAATATACTGGGCAGATAAGGTTTCTAGCAGTGCTAACTATAGATGAGTAATTCTGATGGTCTTCAGAAATATCTCAGGCAAAAAAGTCCCCATCTACGCAACTAATGCAATTACAACCACCACATCTTGAAATTCTCTGATTTCTTTTAAGGGGTCCCTATTCCAGCATTTGAAGCTTACTGAAACAATAAATATGGCAATACTGCCATTTCTGATGGGGTAAGGAGCTCAGGACTAGTTAGTGTTAATTTACTCCTCAAAGTGTTTTGCTTTTTGACAAAAAATGTGGTGTTTTGCTGCTGCTGTTTCAGTTTGCTGGCAGAGCATTTTTTTTAATGCCTACTGCCACTGCTCAGCAGTATAAAAGCACGATTGCTTTTTATTGCCATTCTCTCCCAGCAGAAGATTGTGTCTGTGTCTCTTACAGACTTGTCAATCTGAAAACTTTGTTTGTAATTTGCCAGAAGCCCTCAGGGCATATTTCTTGCAGTAGTCTACCCTCTGTCTCGCAGAAGAAGAGAGAGATTCACCTTTGGCTGTGTGGGATGGCAGAGAACCAGCCTGCATCCTCCTGTGAGGGTTCTGCAGGGGCTGGTGATGATGTGGTAGGTGGGCTGTGTGTTTTTCCTTCTGTCCCATTTTCACTGGGACTATGACAGCAATCTGCAGGATCCCAGGGCAATCCTATAGCTCAGGGAATTGTATTTGCCATTCTGGGGACTGTGGCACTGCCTAAAATCAATCCTCTGCTCATCTCAGTGCTTTTTCCTTCTCCTTCTTTACAGTGCTCTGGCTCCCCACCACATTTTCACTCCTAGTTTGGTCCTGGGCCCTTCTGCTCCTCTTGGCTGCCTGGGCACCAACCTATTTTTGTCCCATAATTGTCCCTACCAGCCAAAGGAAGCAAACTGAAGAAAAATTTGGCTCAAAACCTGGGATGGAGTGTCCTTGCTAGACTGAAAGTTCTAGAAGGACTGAAAGACTTTGTGCAAAATACTCTGCTGAAGCTGCAGCTCACCAGGCACAAGGAGAGTGGACAGGACACTGCTGGTAAGTGAAGCGTGGAGGTGAGCATGAGGGTGCTAGAGAATTGCCATGAAAACAGTGAAATAATTTAAGGGAAGATTTACTTCCCTAGATTTACTTTAAATTACTTCATATCTGCATCTTCCCTTTGTGTTATTCCTTCAAACAACAGAAGCAATTTTGTTGAAATTTCCTAAGGACCCTGCTTTTCCACAGTCAGAGTATATATTTAAGGGAAAATGTTTAAAGTAATGTTTACTCATTCCAAGCTTGCTGTTTGCAAATAACAGGGTGTGATAGGAGACTTTCTGTTGATCTCAGTGGAAGCTGAAGACAAACAGAGAAGGCTGCAGCAGAACCACAAGGGACAAAGAGGAGAGATCAGTCAAAATGTGTAAGATCAGTGAACACATCCTGTCCTGCTTCTGTCACAGTGGGACATGAAATAAAGATGCTTGACTCCTGTCAGCAGGCAGAAGAGAATCAGAAGGCTTTATTTACAATTCATTCAGCCTTTTTATAACATGCTGTGCTAAAAAGGCACATTATTGGTCCATAGAATTGACACCTCTCTCCATTGGTTAAGCAACAGAAATAGCAAACAACACCTGGGAGAGAGGTTGTTATGGGAAAGGATTATTTTTTACTTGGAAATGTTATGGGAAAAGGTAGTTATTTAGACAAAGTTGTTTGGGAAAAAGGAAAACTGTTTAAAAGTTTCCATTGGGAAGAGCTAGCAATTCTCAGGCTGAGAAATATCGGGCCCACAGCCTCGATGTCTCACTTTTGCTTGCTTTCCTCCAGAAAACGAAAGGTGCCTTTTTGTGCTCTGCAAGTACAGCCTGTGTCTCACTGAAGATGCTGAGATGGGGGAAGGGAAGGTTCGTAGAGGAGCTGGAAGTGAATGGAAAATTCTGTTCATGATTCATTTCTGTGCTTGGAACTTGAAATCCGAGGTTCAAATGTTATTTAAAGGACTGTAATTAAAGCTTGGGGTGTTTCTTAAGGGATTTCTGCATACAGAGATGAATAAGGGTGCCACACAACACTTGTAAAAGAACCAAAGAAGGATGGGTGCCTAATCCTTTACAATTCTCATTTTAGCTTCTTTTGTAGATTGTTCTGAGTAACAATCCCACATTTACTATGCCTTTGCAGACTTTATGCAATCCTGTATTCACCAAATTCCTTTGCTTGGTTACAAAGCAGGCACTTATTTTCAGCAATAAGCAATGAGAACAGCAGATGCTTTTGATCAATATTTCCCCAGAAGAATTTTCATTCTGTAAACTGCTTTATCATCTCACTAATGCCAGCAGACCTTTATGGAAAGCAGAGCACCAAGGCATTGCTAATAGTGAGCATTCCTTTTCTATGTCCTGTTCTGAAGTCAGTGTGATATGAGCTGTCTCTCACTTTATCCAACACAACTCCAAGCTGGTACCCAGCCACTGAAGCCTCTTTCTATGACATCTTCTCATCATGCCATTTCTATTTCTTACTTCTCTTAAAAAATGATCACTTCAGAACTCAGCTGTTCTCTACTTTTGGGAAGTCTATATCCAGAAATCATGTAGGTGCAAAAACAAACAAAACTGTCCCAGATGTATTATTTGAAATAACGGAATAATTTTTCTTTCTAAAGCTTTAGATATATCTATGCATCTGTATATCTATATATTTATATCTCTCCCCATCTATTTTTAGATGTTACTGCTGAGTACCATGAGCTACTGCATGTGAACAGGTTGATGTATATTGCCTTTCCTTGTTTTTCATCTTCTACTGCAGCTGTAAAGAAGAATGTGGCTTGAAATAAATCTGAGTTACTCACATTATGATTACTTGGTAGAGTCAATCAGTTTTCCAAAAACGTTTTGATTGATTTTATACAGGAAAGTAACTCTCTAGATAGAGGACTAAGTGGAGAGAAGTCAAATTTATTATTTGTCTGTATCTCTTTATAGAGTTGCCTGAGTCTCATACACTGAAAAAAAACCCAAAGTAAACCTAAGCAAAAAAAACCAAAAAAAAAAAAACAAACAAAACCAAAAAAACCACTAAAGCAAAACCAAGCAAAATAATTGAAAAAAATGTGAAAAAAAAGGTCTTGAGGAGCTACCTAATTGCACCTTTGAGGAAAAGAAAGGCTAGTAGATGTTTCTTTAGCCTAATGATTCTCAAACATTACAAGTAAAGAATCTGTTCCTCTTTTGCTCTATGAAATGTGTAGAGGCCTTTGGTGATAAAGTCCATGTGGGTTTTGCATTTTTACTGCATTTTTTTTCCTTTACCTCCCTCAAAGCTTCTTCCTCTTCCACACCCATGTAACATCAGTGACACTTTATTGGGAAGATGGGCTGAAACCTCATAATTTTGCTCTGTGCTGTTTTGGAGTTAGTTTTCTTCACTTTAGCTGGTTTTGGTGTCATGGTTTTGATTTACAATGCTAAGAGTGTAGGTTACACAGTGATGTATAAGATATTAAACTTCCAGGACAGATGAACCCAACTATCACTTTTTAGAACAGCCTGAATGGAGGTGGGGTGGGCTCTTGTCCCAGGCAGCAAGTGAGAGATTGAGAGGAGTTGGCTTCAAACTGCAGCAGGAGAACTTCAGGTTGGACATCAGGAAGAATTCTTTCACTGAAGGGCTGGTCAAGCATTGGAGTGGGCTGCCCAGGGAGGTGGTAGAGTCACCATTCCTGGAGGTGTTTAAGGAAAGACTGGATGTGGCTCTCAGTTCTCTGGTCTGGTTGATGAGGTGGTGTTTGGTCAAAGTTTGGACTTGATGACCTTGAAGATCTTTTCCAACCTGAATGATTCCATGATTTTATGAATTGTCTAAAGGAATATTCCATACCATATGGCATCATGCTCAGCATATAAGGCTGGAAAGAAGAAGGAGGAAGGAAGGGACGTTTGGAGTTATGACATTTGTCTTCCTCCATCACCATTATGTGAGATGAAGCTGTGCTGTCCTAGAAATGTCTGAGTTGAGCCCAGGTGGCCAGAGCCTGGTGCTCAAAACACCAAGGTTGTGGGTTTGATCCCTTCCATTGAACTCGAGGCTCTTTGTGGGTCCCTTCCAACTCAGAATATTCTGTGATTCTGAAATTCAAAAATCTGCCTGCTGATGGGACTCAGTGAACAAATTCCTTATTGTGCACACAGTTTTTGTATGTTTGTCTGTTAAGCTGTCTTTATCTTAACCCACAAATTTTCCTTCTTTCACCCTTCTGATTTTCTCTCCCATCCCATTTCCCCCCGCCCAGGGAGTGGCTGAGTGTCTCTGTGGTGCTCAGATGCCTGCTGGGGTTAACCCAAGATATTCTTCCCATTTCCATGTTCTTTTTCCCCTGTGCAGCTGAGCAAGCTCAGCTTTGCAAAAGTGCTCTGATGGCTCAGAAGGTGGGAAGTGAAGAAAAGTTTGACAGCTCTAAGAGGAGTGAAGAGCCACAGGAATTCTTGCAGGACATTGCACTGGAACTTGAGTGTGGCTGTAAGTGTGCTGCCAGAGGCTATTTTGTAAGAAGATGAAAGTCTTTTTGGGGAGGAAATAAACAAATCACATGGTCACAAGAAGATAAATGGCTGAAGGACAGAAGGTCTAGAGTAATCAGAGGGTGCAAATTATTTGTGTGGAAAAAACGTGGAACAGGATATTCCTAAGCTACTAGAAAAAAAAGGTGGGACGTTGATTTGAAGCAAAGGTAAAAGAAGGTGGGATGGGTCTTTATGTAACTTGTACAGAAGCCTCTCCAGACTTCCAAGCCCACCCTAGATGTTCTCTTGTGGTGTTTTTCCATGTCATATCTGCCAGCCCCTGTTCCAGTTATTCTAGAATGCAGACAAGAAAACTGCACTCAGCACTGCAGTAGTGGTTCCTCCAGTGTTAGTAAAAAATATGCAATCCTTCACTTATACTGCTATTTATGTTCTCATATGAGTACATCTTATATCTGAGTGGGGGAAAAAAAAAAGATACACCAACCAAACCATTGTAATCTCTCAGCAAAGTTCTTAATGCAAAGTTCTTCCTTGCAAAGAAAGAAATAAATGAAACCTACTATGTTTTCTTCCTTTGTTTCCTTCTGCAATTTTCCAAGAAGCATTGCTCTACACATTATCAGCACTATAAATCTAATACTCCTTAGAAACACTTGTTTAAGAGATAAGAGCCAGGAACAAAAATATATAAAAGCTTGATGCTGGGTCTGCAACCACTGCCTTACAACAGATCATAGGAGGGATTTGTTTCTCTGTATTTTTCCTCTCAGGGAATTCATAGCTTTTACTATGACAGATAAAAATATTTTTAATAATCTTGCAACAAGGAATTTGGTGTGTGATCCTTAAAACTAAGGCAAGACAAAATCTTCTCTGCTTTAGGAGCACGACTGATCAAAGAATGCATCTGAAACTCCTCTGGTGCTGCTGGGTACAATTCCACCATTGGGGAGGCTCACTCTTTTCATGTGAGTGCAGAAAAACAAGCAACATTTAATGCATTAATGCATTCATATCCTGTCCCTTTTTTACACTTTGTTTCCTGGTCTTATTATGAAGCTTTGTCAGACAACTGGATCTCTGTACTTCATGGTTCATTAGCTCCCTTGCCAAAGCACTCACAGGATTACCAAGAGCCAAGGCAAATTCACTATTTGCACAAACACACACACATATGCACACAGGCTATTTAGATGGAATTATTATTCATAAATTACTCTTAATTTATGTTCATCAGTCTCAGTGATTGTGTTCCCCTTTTATAAGTAGCATTAAGTTAATTCTTGAAATTCATTACCATTGCTTGTTTTTCCATGTGTGTTACCCCCCACAATTTCCAAATAACATCCTCTTATTGCTGGAATAGTTCATAAGATTTTGGCATTGCTCAGCCTGGTGTTAACTCCACAGTCCTGGCTGCTGCCCCAGTCAGGGCTCTTCACCTTTCATAAGAGGGGCACAGTATGGGAAAAGATCATACTGAGAAAAAAATGGCTCACAGGGAAACTGTTGGGATGCACCTTGGCTTGCATTCCCAGAGGTTTCATGCATGTGGTTCCACATCTGCATTCCAGGCTGAGCCTTGCACTTCAGCAGTCTCTTTGCAAGGTGGCTCCTATCTTAAGGAGGGTGCTTATGTCAGTATTGCACACAGACACTTAGATCCTGAAGATGAGAGGGATTAATCTGCCTTTGGCATTTCCCATCTCCTAGCACGTATGTTCTTGGCTTTCATGTGTGGCTTTGATTGATCCCTTTCAGAAAAATCCTTTCCCTGTGCTGACACCCTGAGCACTTTCCCAAGTGCAAGGTTTCTACTATAAAACCACCCACCAAAATAGGATTTGCCATTCTGAATCTCACAGTGGCTCAATGAACCTTTGGGAGGTCTTGGCTCCCCAAAGGGAGGGTCAGTGCAGAGGGTGGGGGAAATAATTTGTTTTTCCTATGTGCTACCTCATAGAATTTAATGCCTTTTCTTCACAATATAGTCCCTGCAAGAAGTCCAGGCTCCTGTGTCTGGAAATGAGTCTTTGGATGTGGCACCTGTAGAAGCAGCTGGATCTTTCCCATCTTTTTCACTAGAAGGTGCCTATCTGTGATGCTTTTACCTGGGCAGTCAGTTTGCCCCCCTCTACATCTTCCTTAACAGACTGCACCATCAAATGTTGTATTGGTTTTTTTTGCTTGTGACACAGTAAAGAAAGAGTCAAGAAATCTCAAGGAAAAAAAAATACAAGCAGCCAAGAAAAAGAAAAGGCAAAACAAATCCTCCCACCGAAGCAGAGATCTCAGAGCTCATTTATTTCAACTTTCAACTTACACTGAGATTTTCCAATTTGCTGACGTTGAAAAGTACATTGAATCTTGGCTGAAGTACAAGTTCTAAAACACTTATTATTTTTTTAAGCAGAATTTATATCCACAGTTGTACGGGAGACAGATAAAAGAGCAGGCAGAAGAAGCCTGCCCTATCCAGGGTAGGGAATTTGCAAGCACTGTGATAAATTTCAGAGGAGAGTTGTTTTCTTTGAGTTTCAGTCCTATTGTGGTATTGAAAATCTTCAAAGCTAATTTCCTTGTTGTCAGAACTGTGAGGGAGGAAGGAGACATTGCTGGGCTATTTACTCCATTGCTACATTTTCCTTCCTTCTGCTTTCAGCATCTGGAATCTTTCTTGATGACGCCCAGCTTGTCTCACTCTGATATTAAAGTGCTCTGCCAGTCTGTTACCTCCCATCAAATAGGGCTTCCAGGTGCAAGGAGAACCACAGATCTACTGTCAAAATTGTTTTCTTTACTCTGCTGTGTTTTAAACTTGCTTTTTCTCCACTTGAGAACAGCTTCCACTTGCCATGCATCCGACTCAGGTGAGCCCTAGGAACACAGCAGGAACCAAATATTGGGCAAACCAAATTAAGGATCTGACTCACAGTTGTCCTGAGGAGAAAGCTGAGAGGTTATGACTGATCTTTGTGGCTTGGTTCATGCAGTCTTTGTCCACATAAGGAGAAGGACTTGCTGTGCCATGGTTGCCTACCTTGCCTCATTGCCATACTCTGATGCTGGGCTTCATGGGGTTAGCAAAGGGCAGCAGGCTCATTTCCCAGTTAAGAAGAAAACTTATTTATGTTTTCTTAAAGCTCACATGAATTTTTCCTGACCTTCACCTGCTGAAGATGATCAGAGCTCTGCCACTGCCCTTCCTACTCCACAAGGCACCTCTGGAGTTCATCTCTGTGAGACCACAGTTTGAAGAGATGAAGTTGAACCTACTCCACAGTCCTATCTTTAAACAACAAAGTTATGAATATCCTGTAAGACCCACAAAATGTATATTTCTTCTACTTAAATAATTTTCCTTCAATTTGTTCTGCTACTATCATATTTTTATAACTGATTTTTAAGCTCAACCAGATAAGTAGTTCTCCTTAAACTTGAAATGCCTTAGCTCTGTTTTAGGATTTTTCTCCTCGTATGTATCAGGTGCACATGGTTCTGGCTCTGGGGGTGCAGGGGGGTCTCTGTGAGGACAGATCAGGGCTGACCTGCACTGGACACAGGTAGTTCCAATGGTTCCACCTCAGCCAGTCTGAGAGTGCTGGAGGAAAAAAAAGTTCTGGAAAGGGCCAAAGGCAGCAGTGGCAGAGCAGGAGTGAGTAACAGGGTAGAATTTCAGCCCTTAGCTGGGGCTAATCTGACACATCATGACAAACTTATCATGTAATTAAAAGCACCTATTAATTTCCTTTGCTTCTTAGGCAATATCTTTTCTTATGACTGCATGTGCACAGCTCCTGTAGAATTGCTCAGTGTTGGTTTTTATGTTGGCAACAAAACCCCATCTCCTCAGTGCTGTGAGATGGAATGACTGGAGATCTTGTTCTTGTATTAAGATAAAAGCCCTGGGAAAAGGGAAAGTTTGCTGGTAAAGCAGCTTGTGTAGAGAGACACTCAGACCTCTTGAGAAATGTTTAGCATCATAAATGCTTTTGAAAACATGAGTGACTGACACACCCTTGAGGACTGGACTGGTCTGACTGTCTCTGGGAAGCCTTACAAACTCTGTAATAACTTCAGAGTGCCCTTTCATGAAAATATTCCCAACAGGAGAGCATATTTAGCATTACTGTGACCCTCTAAGGACTGGAACTGCTGCAGCTCTCTCTGTTTCATGCTAATGCAATTTCTTTACCTGACTGCTCATGCTTTCAAGATCAAGGGACCACATCATTATACTGGCCATTTATCTTACAAATTTTTCCCTACAAGCCAGAAAAGGATCTGTGATGGCCAGAATTTCTCCTGAAAGGCCTAAAAAACATTCTGTCAGAACACATTTTTCTTGCTCAGATCTCTACCCCAACTGGCTGTACAGATTAAAGATATTTTAAGATGGTGAGTTCTTGCTCCTCTTCTGCAGCAGAAGTTAAGGACAGCTGAGGATCTAAGGGGCAGAGGGGTCTCAGTGGTGTCAGTTTGTTCCCTGCCAGCTATGCACGAGATAACAGCCTGGGAAATGTGATAAACTAAGCTTGAAATTGTGCCCTGCTGCACTCCTGTTTTAGGCTCATCAGGAAAGGGGCCACCATGTCTCAGGAAAGGCATCTAGGATCCCTTCAGAGTTCCTTACCCATCCTGCCTGTCCTGTAGCTCCTGGGAAATACCTGTTCAGCCATCGTGGATGTCAATGGCATCTTAAAAGCCACTACACACATTTTGAGCAACTGAATTGAGCCCAAAAATTCAAAATGTAAGAAAAAAAAAATATATCTTCCACTCAGGCTTTCCCCAGAACTCAGGCATCCACTTCAAAATTTTTGAGTAAAGGAAATAATTGTCTAAGCTTTTGCTAATGTTGAGACTAACAAAGGAGGTTAGTATTGTTCAATATACAAATTCATAGCAATCTCAATAATTGAAATACCTTCATGACATTGCCACAAATGTGAATTGAGAGGAGCATGACTGGAGCTGGCTTATTTCATGGAAATGAAATGGAATGCCCATGGTGTATTTCATGAAAGAGGATTGTATCAAAAGATGACAAAGGTCTACTGCTGAGCAATATGTTATAGTCCCTCAAAGGAATGGTTGGGCAATCTATTAGAAATCAAGATAAACAGAGAATTGGAGCAAATACTGTGGAAAGGCTCATGTATTGACAGTGGAGTGTCTGTGCAATGCTGTCTGTCTGGAATTTTTCCAGTCTCATACTGGTGGTTCTTTCCTTGGTTGTGTTCTGGTCAAGAGCAGCTTGAGACATGCAAACTCTAAAGAAAATATGAGGAAATAAAATCCAAAGTATTATTTCCACTGGGGGCCAGTAGCAGAAAAATAGTGAACCAGAGATCAAGGTAGAAGAGCATGAAGTCCAGGAAATTTCCCTAGGAGTGAGAGAAAGGCCCAGGTAAAAAGGGAATAGTATAAAATAGGAATGAATATGGAAGATAGGTGAGATCAGGGAGAAAAAGAGTAAGTGGCAGGATTAGTGGGCATGGAGCTAAGATTTGTGTTGGGACACCTAAGATCTATCACCAGTTCAGCCATAAATTTCTCTCAAGTAAATGACTTGCTTTTTCTGAACATCTAATTCTTTTTCTGCTCTTTATTTAAGGACTTTAGGTGTGAGATTCACTACAGCAAGGTCCCTTGTGTAGCTGTCTGAGGACTGGCCCATCAGATTCCTGATCAGGGACACAAATAGCAAGGACAGAGCACAGCTGAAGGGAAGCCTGTTTTTTGGAGGCATCTGGGATCCAAAAGAAGCAGGAGAAGGGTTGGAATGAACAAGAACAGCTTGTTATAAAGAGTCCCTACCTTGTTCAGTGATCCCTTATGACTTCATGGATCAGGAGTTGTCTGGGGCTGGCAAATGCATCTGTGACCCTTGGCAAAAACCCAGAAGGGTTCAGTTCTGCAGAGTGGCTTCAGAAGGTCAGGAGGCAGACAGCTTACTCTTCACTTTCTTAATGCTACTCCAACATGATTACTGTCCAAGAATCTGCAGTAAAGACATCAGAAAGTCACTGGATAAGGAGCAGCACCTCTATCAGAAGGAGTGGTGGAACCTACCTGTGGAGAAGCCTGACTAGGTGTGATGACAGACTTCTCTCCCATCTACTTGTTCTCTTTTCTGAGTCCTTCATGCTGGAACTTGCTGCCCACGTGTATTCTAGGCATGCTCTGCCTGCCTGGATCATACACTTTTAGAAACCTCCCAATGCAAAATAATAATAATAATCAAATGAAAAGGGTTATTGAAAACATTACAGGCCATAAATTTAATAAATGTTGGCTCCTGTCACTATGTTCTCTAATATTTATAGTTTTATATACTGCCAACAGATCCAAGTGTTTTGTCTTTTTGACAAACATTTAATGCAATCATAAATTAACTCATTTCTCAGCAAAATCTGACATCAGCAGTTAAACTGTCAGTATATAGAAGTAGTAGGGCTGGAAAATCCTCATCTCATAAAGAAAACAAAGAGCCTAAATGAATCCCAGACAGTGAGCTAAGTGTGCCTGAGCTGAGTCTGCTATCAGGGGCCACATTGGTCATGGAGCTGACAGGTGGTGATTCTGCAGTTCAGGAATCAGCTAAAATGGTTCTGGACATGTTGGCCTTATTAATAACTCTGCACAGGTATGCAGGAGCAGCTCCTGGGCTTTCAGTGGAGCCAGGGATCTTAAAATCTCTCAATTTTTTTTTCTTTCTGGCTTGTGTTGAGCTCCATGCATTACTGGTTTAGATCATAAGAGAATTTTTGCACCTAGTGTTTTGGTTTTTTTTTCAGATACAGTGCTGATAAAAACAAAATATAGACTAATAGAAAATCAATTTATCCCCTTGATGCTGGGATTTACCCCCTTTCTAATTGAGTAGGACGCTTTGGGCAGAGATCTGCTGCAATGTCTTTTGAAGGGACTGCAGAGGAGTCAGATCTGCCCTGAGTTGTGCACAAGCTTAGGAAGAGCTCTGTTTATAGCTATAATCTATATGCATCTTTTACTTTGAGCAGAGATGCATGCCTTAAAAAACCCTGTAGTTTAGTCTCATTAGCTTTTCCATTTCTCACACTTCCTTGGGGAGGATATCCTTCCTATCGAAACCCATCTAAACTTTGTGCTGTTAAAAAAAGCATTTTAACATGCTTTTTTAAAAAGGGAGGAACAATTCAGCCTTCTGCAAAACACATCTCTTATCTGCATAAAGAGCAGATAAATGAAATTACAGCAATGAGTGACTCCTTGGAGGAGCTAGGGTGGAAGGCAAGAGCAAGGAAAAGTACCCAGGCCACCCAGATACAGTTTTAGTTGACATGGAGGTACAGAGGCTGCTGAGAGAGCACTCAGCAAGCTTGAGACATTTGTGTGCCTACAGATCCACCTAAGTTCTTCCATAAGCCTTGATATTAACAGGTATCACCAAGCTCAGACTTGAAGTTCTGAGATTAAAGGTGAGCAGGATTTTATTCTCTGCTCCAGGCAGGCAGATTTTACAGAAAATGCTTGCTGTTAATACCAGGGAGTGATGTACAGGGAGAGCCCAGCTGACACTGGGTGGACATCAAACTGGCCACATGTGTGTTAGATCCAGGATCCATGAGCATGTTAATGGATTTATTGAGAGACTGATTTTCCTGCTGTGGCCCTGTACCAGCACAAGTGCACATTTCACCTGGAAACAGATTTGTACCAAAGTAAATGTGAGCAGGACAGAGCAATTTCTCTTTACTGATGTATGATGGAAGGAACTGATTTTTATTTGGAATGGGCAGGGTGAAGGGATTGTGACAAAACTCTGCTCATAATTCACTTAGTGCCCACTGCTTAAACTTCAGTACTTAGCACCATCTTAGACTTTTTGGCAAGTCCCACCTGGTCTCCATTGCCTCCCCCAGGACTCACATAATCTGTAGATGTCAAGGATGTGGTGGAGTATTTCACAATGTTTGCAGAACTGAAAAACCCTGAAGTTTTATGGAAACATCACCCAAAAACTTTGCTGTGCCTTGGAGCCGAGTTTTGAATGACTAAGGGATTTGTGACCCAGGAGAATTCTCCAGTGAGGAAAAGGTTTCCATTACCCTCTCTTGACTGCAGATTTCAGCTTGCATGGGGAAGAAGAAAATGTTGGCTTCCTGTTTTGGGAGCCAGTATGGAGCAACTCCCTTGTGCATCTCAGGAATCAACCAACAACAGCCCCTGTATCTTTTATGGTTTCCAGCCTGTTTGTTTGGGGACCGGTGTGACAGAGATAGACATTTAGTTAAAATAGCCAGCATACAGTCTATTAAGTATTAAAAAAAAATCTTTTAACAAGTGGCAGCCTTCAGATTCTCTAGTGACAATAAAAACAGTATCATGCCCATTCCTGGCATTTTATGTTCAGTGTTCCTGCTTCAGCTAATGTCTACATTCATTCATCATATCTTTTCAACATTTTGGCTTTCCTCCCTGGCAGGATATGTTTGATTTTTTTTTTTTTCTGAAAGGAATAGGGTATAATAGGAACAATTTCTGTTTAGTTGCAGGGAAATATACATGGAGATAAATAGCACCTGAATCAATAAAAGGTGAGACCACAGGTCTTTTTGTTTAAAGCTTTAAACATCACTTATTTATCCATCCTTCCAAAGCAAAAAAAAAAAAAAAAAAAAAAAAAAAAAAAAAAAAAAAAAAAAAAAAAAAGTGATTCTTTAATCATTTGACAATGGTTATAGACATATGTTCAGATAAGGCCTTTGTTTGTTTATCAGTGTCTCTAGTGTGATGTGTTTCTCTTGTCTTCACTTATTTAATACAAAGCCTTTCAAGATCTTTTCTCTCAGCCACTTAGTTGAGGAATGCATGGACTACTTAATACAGTATAATTCTCAAAGTGCCACTGACATCTCTCTTATACAACTATAAATGGAGAACTCTGATTTTTGTTTTTGCTTCAGGAACCAAAGGGAAGCCAGATGGACAGCAGGGTGTAAGGGCAGGTAATAATTTCCTGTAGCAGAGCTAGGCTAAGCACAGATTTGGCAGATCTTCACAGCTTTGGCTCCAGTGATTCTGGATCTTTTTTGACTTCAGACCCTGCTGAGAAATCTTCTTATCACCTGACTTGCACTCTGGGCTATTGCTGTTGACCACCCAAGAGGAAATAAAGAGGAGCATGAGGAAGATGTTACAAGAACAATGTTTTGGCACTAAAGGAGCATATAAAGGTTGGTCTGGCTCGTGCCCTCTCTGCTCCTTAATAATTTCTGTTTTCTGGTAAACTGAGCTACAACTCATTTGAATAATGCTGTGGATTCAAACCTCCCAGTGGAGATGCCAGATATTGCCCAGGTATTAATCCAGTATCTCAAAGGGTTAAAACCAGTATGAAAATCTTAGCAGAAACCAAGAAAAAAACCCTGGTATATTAATTTCCATTTCCCCTCCACAAAAGTGTGGGAGTATTTAGAAACAAAAGTGACTTTTACTCTTAAAAACTGCTTTGTTTTTACCACAGCTTGGTGGTGGGTAGAGTTTTGTGCTATTTCATAGTGTAGAAAAATAGAACTAAAAGAAATTAAGAGACTTGCCATGGTATCACACAGTGGGGAAAACAAGACCATCCCCCAAAACCGCTGGACCTTTAGAATTATGGAACCCATAGGAATTAAAAGATCTTCTTTCAGAATGAGTCTGAAAAACCCCAACACAGCTGGAAGTGACCATGGGGTGAGGCCAGATCCATCTGTTTTGTGAATTTATCCACTCAAATGATCAGCTAGAGTTACACCACAGCCAGGAGTACAAATGCTTTCTAAGGTAACGCTTTTCCTTTTCCACTTAGTAAATCTATTCCTGGTTGCTTAAGGAGTTCTCTACGTTCTGATGTATCTGAGAGAAACTTCGGTCACACAGTTCCTTGGTGATCCATTAACTGTAAACATGGGAGGCCTTTGCTGCATTATCCCGGAGTCCTGTTTGTCTTGGAAATCCTTGCAAATCCATCATAATCCCAGTCATCTCAAGCAATTATTCTGTGTGTTTAAATGCTTCCCTGAAATGGGATTTTTTTTCCACAGCTAGACTCAAGTGGCTTAGCTAAGCACTGACTGTACTGCAAGTTCACCACTTCAACAAGTGGTTACCACTTGGACTTGTCCAGATTGTTGTATTTGCACACAAATCAATTGCAGGAGAATTGAAGAATCCATTGAAAGTATTTGACTGATTAAAGAACTGGTCACACCAAAGTGAACATGCAAATGCTGGACTGCATTAGTTGGTTCAACAAGTTCAATTCCTTATAATTATTAACATATGTACAATAAATGGGTAGTACAGAAAGGTCTATAAAAATTTATTCCATGTGCCTTCACAGGCCAATAAAGCATTTATAACAGTCTCTGATAAGACTTATAATAAAAAATCAATTGCCAGTGCTATAGTATGGAATGCAAAGAAGACCAAAGGCTTTGCCATGACATGCTCCAGTACTCAGGGGGCAGTGAGTGCAAAATTATATGGACAAATGTCACCATCATCCCTGCCCACACTTGGTCTCCATCATGGCCCACTGAGCCTGATGCATCTACTGCTGGTGGCCTCAGAGGTAGCACACAAAGCCATTTGAGCACCAATCCAGTTTTGGTAAGGACAAACAGCTATAATTCAGGCATATATCACTGCTTCCCCACTTAACCTCTGGGGCAGGGAAGTCTTATCTGCATAGGGAATCCAGGTGGGAATGGATTTTTGACAGGGGCCACTGTACTAGAGGGTGCAAAGTATCCCACATTAGCCTTGAAATGGCTCACTACTCAGCCCTTCAACAGAGTTTGTGGAGCCTGTGTAGAACAGTGATGAAAACAGCTTCTTCATCTACCTCAGGGAGATCTGGGACTCTTAAAGTGACAGTTCATTTAAAGAATCTATTTATTTACAAACTGTTGTTCTGTTTACAAATTGTTTTTCTGTTATTTTTTTCCTCAGAGTTCTAGAAGTTGAATGTTTTCTTGTTTTAGTGTTAAGTTGTAATTTGTAACTCTAAGCAGTTAACCTGGGTGCATGCTAACCTTAAAGATTGTGATCTTGCCTGACAGCTCCTGGAAGTGAGTGCTGCAACTCCAGTGGTACATGGGACACACCACTGGCTGAGGAGAATTAAGTTTGTCAAAACCTCATTCAAATTAAACCCATGCTGTCGTCTGTTATCTTGCCTGCACAAAGGCCCTTGCAAATGGGATAATAGGAAATGATTTACATAGGTAATAAAACTAAAGGGAGAAGATGTAGCAATATACAGCTGCTTTACAGCTGGATATAATAAATTGGATCATAATAGACCTAATTTGGCTGACCTGGCTTGTTCTAGAAGTCCCTAGGGGAACAAAGACCTCAGTGTCCCCACCTAAGTCCTGGATGCAGACACACAGAGATCTGGGTGGTGCAGAGATTTCCAACCAATAGGCTTCCCAAGCCCAGGAAATTCAAACTAGCTATAAAAAGGTGCTTGGAACAATATCAGGGGTACTGGCTGTTTCCCAGGACTCAGGAGAGGTCTGTGCCATGTGTCTGTCTCCACTCATGGACCTCATGATACAGACAAGAGCAAAAATCCCACTCCAGCACTTGGCACCACTCTGGTGTATGGGGTGAACTCTAAACATGGGCTGGGGTGTGCCCAGGTGGGCAAGGAGGGCAGTGACACCCTGGCCTTCTGTGTGAGCAAGTGTGGCCAGCAGGACCAGGGCAGTGCTTGTCCCTGTGTGCTGAGCACTGGGGAGGCCACATCTCCAATCCTGTGTCCAGTTCTGGAAGGACATTGAGGTGCTGGAACATGTCCAGAGCTGGGGAAGGGTCTGGAGGACAAGTCTGATGAGGAGCAGCTGAGGGAGCTGGGGAGGGGCACAGCCTGGAGAAAAGGATAATCAGGGGAGCCCTTACTGCTCTCTACAATTCCCTGACAGGAGCTGGGGTCTCTTCTCCCAGGTAACCAGAGACAGGAGCAGAGGAAATGCCCTAAAGCTGTGCCTGGGGATGTTCTGCTTGGACATCAGGGTGAATTTCTTCACAGAAAGGGTTGTCAAACATTTGAATGGGCTGCTCAGAGAGGTGGTGGAGATTTCATCACTCAGTGCCACAAGTGACACTAACTGATTCTGTGATTTTGTGATTCTGAGATCACATCACCTGTGTCCATCTGCAGCAATCTGGAGTGATTCAGAGAGAGGCAAAATCTTCCTCTAAAACATCCCAAGGGACAAATTGTACCTAAAAAGGAAAGAGTTCTTTCATCATACCTCTAGGCAAATGGTAGAAACCCTGAAGAATGATAATGATATTATATTTAACACTTTGGTCTTCATGCTCAAACCAACGACATCACATGACAGCATCAGACATTTCAGAGGAAATTGAAAGGATTGAAGTTGACATGTATACAGAAATTAGAGGGTAAGAGGAGTGGGGAATGTTCCATTTGACATGCAGGTCCGTATCCTCTCCACTCCTCCTATGATATAAAAATACTGTGGTCAGATGATGCATGAAATAGGGAGGAAATAAAAGAAAGGAAAAGACAACATACTGACTGTTTTATGAGGAGATAAAATGACTCCATGATTCTGAGAATGGCATGGACATTTTAAATGTTTATATATATATGTATGTATGTTTGTAATTGCAAATATGTGCTAAAGGTATTTAATCAGAGTAGAGACAGTCTCAAAAAGTTCCTGTTAGTGAAGTATCTTTTGATTACAGAGGCTTATAATGAAGTTAATGAGAATAACACTTTAATCATGGATAGCTGCTGTGGAGAGTATAATAACCACATTATTTAGGCTGGATTTTTCCTCTGACAAACACAAATACAGACCCTAATGGTCAGAGGTTTGGTTCCCAATTCTCAACTGAGTCAATTAAAAGTAGAGAGAGTAGGAGAGTTCTTGCTGAGAGATGAATGGAGACAAACTCCTTTGAAAGACAAATCTTTTTTGTTCACATTTTACATATTGATTTAAGAACTTAACATTGGCTACTGAATTTAAATTAGGAGCCAAAAGATATTGTTCTGCTTTCTGAACACAGTTAATGAATTAATCTTCCCCGCATGCCCTCAAGGTAAGTAACAATCATTATTTGAATTTTAGTAATGCAGATAGCTATGGACAAGTAATTTCTGAAGCATCCATCAATGTACCCACTTCAGGATACCTACTTTTTGGTTTTCCAGAGGCTTATTGGGCATTCTTTTGACAGAAGGTGCACCGATAAGGCCAGAGAAAGAGATCTGGAAAAAACACAATAAACATTTCCAATTTATGTGTCAGGGAATGAAAAACTGGATATCTGTGCCCCCTGCTCTGCCACTTTACATGATGAGTAAAAGAAAGCACGTGACATCATTCTGAGCTGTTTGGAAGAACAAATTGTGTTGAGAAGAAGGTTCTTCAGGCAGGAGGCCAGCCAATGTGGAAGGACTGCTATGCCCCCAGATCTGGCGCTGGTGTTGGTCTACTCATGTTTTTGAATCTAACCTGAAGCTCAAACATTTCCACCAGAAATCTTCTCTAAGAAATGCAATGAAGATGTTGAGTTGGTAGAAGAGGGTCACCTTGCAACAGCAACCTTTTTGTCTGAAAACTATAAATATATATTCTGATTTTTATGCATGGTATTCATATTTCTAGGAGTATGACAGCAATGTAAATTGAAGCCGTAAGAAGAAAATTTGAGGAGAAATTGAAAAAAGCCCCATGCTTATTGTCTTTCTCTTAGACAAGTCAGCAGCTGCTGTCAGCACAGCCCAGGACTTGAATGATGTCCATGGAATTGGGTTAAAACTAACAAAAGAAACCACTGGAAGGAAACATCTTCTTGCTATTCACAAGGTAGATGGGAGACATGAACGTGCTCATTCCTAAACTTGTTTCAATAGCAGCAGCTGGTGGTTTTCCCTTGCCTGAGTGATGAGGATACTGCACAGGAAAGTGTTATCTTTCCAGCACCCCTAATTCCCTGCTAAGGTTAACAGCACTCCTTTGGTACCACAGACCATCCTAAGGACAGAAAATTTCATCCCTGTCAGATTCCATTACTTACATTTTCAAAATTATCTTTCAATAGTGCACATTACAGCTGCCCTCCTTCTCCACACCAAACTCCAACAAAAAACACTGACAAGATTTCAAAATCTTCTTTCAGAAATATTCCACTACTTGGATGAGAGAGGTGAGCAGTACAAAGGCTCAGTGGTCCTCCACACATGCCTGGTTTTTGGCTTTGATTTTTGAGCTGACATCCAAATGTAAAGACCTTAATCTTGAAATTCAAGCTGAAAGTAAAACAGACACAAATTACTTAATCAGAAAGTGCTTTAGGAATGAAGCTCAAACTTAGCCTAGTTCAAAAAAACTTATTTTCTCTACATTTCAAAAGAAAGTCAAAGAAGAAACAAACTTTCATAAGATGATGTACTCAGAGTATTTGGAAAATGTTAAGGAGCATTTTAAGATGTCACTTTTTATCTTTAGCTACAACACAACTCTTTCCTAGTTTTGTGGCCTCTATACTTACATGCAGAATTTCTAATCAGACTGGAAGTGTCTTGAAAATAAGTGTCAGTGAACTGGAATGGAAATCATAACCTTGCAAACAGATGTGCAATTAAATGCACAGCCACGACAACCATATTTTTAGCCATTACTGGAAAAACCTCAGCTTTCCCTTTCTGAGCAGAGATCTCTTTTGATTAAGTGCTTCTTTCAGGTCAGTGCATCTGAGTGAAGCTTAAATTTCCATGATGAAAATATTGAAGTCTAAGTTCAGGTCTGTCTTGTCAGATGACCTCCTTAATGACTGCAGACAAGTAGCAGTGACACATTACAAACCCTGAAAGTTGGCTGAGAATATGCAATGCTGGAGTTCTCATTATTGCTTCTCTGAGAGCAGTTTTTATGACACTGATGGCAATGATATACCTTTAGGTCTATGACTGCACTATATTTTTTAATATAGTGTTATGAGGAATTTAAAATTATGAGAAGATGAGTTAATTATTAGCCACATATTATTTTAACCTCCCATTTTTGTGCAAGGTGCAGGTCTCACTGAAAAATCTCACCCTGGTGCTGGTCCTTGAAGAACAGCACAGAGGAAGCACAACCCAGTCACACAACACAAGTCATAGAAGAAAATTAAATGTGACCACAGATATTAGTGTTGAAATAGATTTATTGGTGTTGGACTTGAACTGACATTTCCCCAAGCCCACTGGGGTGAGCTCTGGGAGCTTTTTTCCTCCAATACATTTTATGCTGTCTTTACACCCAAGTCTGACCCAGGTGTCACTCGGTCAATTAATTTGGTTATTCTCCTACTCTAGTTCTATGGTTAGAAGTCATCCAGGGGATGGTGGGGGGAACCCCCAAAAGCCTGTGGTGTGGAGAGTCAGTCAAGTGAGCAGTGCTGCCTTCCCAGAGCAAGCTGAGCTGGCCATCGAGAGGTCAAGGGGCATTTTGTGAGCATCCTTGAAAAGGTGGGATGGATCTGGAGGAGACAGAAATGGTGGCTGCACACTTCAAATTGATGTTCTCTTTAGTAGACAAATGTGGTTCAGGAGGAGAAATAAGTATGACTTGATTGGAGGATAGATGTGTACATCACACTGTGCTTTAATCACAGTGGTGTTTTTCCCCTCTTTGCTTTTTTCCATGGCCTGGGTGTGTAGTTCTCTCAATTCTTCAGAACTTGGTTGAGGTGCACTGATGCCATCTGCTTTGCTGACAGGTTTGAGGAGCCAGTGGCATCTGTGGAGGAGGAAAGCCTGGATGTGCAGGGGTGATATCCTCTACCCCTACCTGAGAGAGATGTTATTGAAGGTTGCAGAACAACAAAAACCTAAACTACTCATGGCTTTCTTTATCCAGAGGAGTGATTCAAAAATTATATTTTTTATCTCCAAACAGGCATTTATGTCTGTATCAACATCACCAGAATAAAAACAAATGAAATGAACTTGAAATAATCCTTACATGGTGTCCTGAATGCAGAAGCTCTGCAGTCTATTGTCAATGGCCTTCCAGTTTGACAACAACTATTGTTCTCATGTAAGTATTTCATTAACTTAAGTTTCTATCAAGCTGGTGAGTCACTCCTGGCTTCTCCTTCATGATTTGTACCAAATTAAAAATGCCTCAGTAATAAACACCTGATTTTAATCTCAGTGCTGCGATAAGGTGTTGTGAACATATATTAAAAACTATTACACAATGTATTTACAACACTAAGCAGCTTTACAATAAATTATGGAACAGCCCTGTCATAAAACATAAAAATAGTGATTCTTCAGATGAATATGCCATTGATATTTTGTCATTGTTCATTATGCTTTTTAGCACAATACATGATCATAAATATTGCTCAAAAGACTAGCACAACACATGACAGGTTGTACAGTAATCTCATTGATATAATTCTTTTCCTGCACATGGATTAGAAAACATTATTTAGAAGTACTTGAGCTTGCAGAAGGTCAGTCCAAATAGGGAAGTCACTCTTATGTGAGCAGGGCTTTGGGTATATGCCTGCTGAATGGGAAATTCCCATGGGACAAAAAAAACCTTTGAAAGATGTGATGTGACTGCCTGTTTTTCCCAAGCCAGATCTAATGCAGTGTTCCAATTATGTGGTAATGGTGAATGTGTATCACTGAGCAGTACACATTGTATATGTTGTGTGCAATGGGCAAAGCAAAGGTCAAGGCAGCAAAATCCTTTGGGCTTTCTGCAGGAACAGCTCTTGGCTGTTCTGTGCTGATGAAATTCCAAAGTTTTGTTACAAACAAGCAGGAGGAATGGAAAGTAGTTTCTGCAGCTTCCTAGCATTAAAGTATGCCTGTCCCCAGGATGACTCTCCCTAGGTACTGGCATGTTTTCCTTCTGCTACGGCGTGCTCTGCATTAATAAAGGCTTCTTGTTTGACTTTATCATTAGGGTTTTATTTTACTTTTGATTGTAGTGACTAAATATAACAATAAATGATTTAAAGAGGAGACAGAAATAAGTGTTAGAGAAAACAAACAGCCTCCCCCCTGCCAAAATGCTGAGTGGTGTAACAGCGAATGGTTGAAAGAATCAGATTTAATTAGGGTTCCTTTCAGCACTGAAAATTCCATTTATGCACACTATTAAAATAATCTTCTGCATTAATACTAATTTACATCATCAAAATAGCACTTCATCTATTATTCATAGGGCATTGTAATTTCTCCCGACTGAGAGGCTGAAGCGTGGTGAGATTCTTCTGCTAAATACTGAGCAGAAATTAAGACATCTGTAATGGCATCAGTTTCCTTTCTACCACATTAGATATAGCACAGTTTCCTCTCTGCTCTTCTATATGTGCAAAGACCACTGAAAAGACCATAATAATTATTATGCTCTGTTTATGCCCCTTATGGCCAAGGATCTCCCCTCACAGGCTTGATGTGAACTCAGTCTCCCCTTGCCTGCTGTCCAAGTGCAGCCTCATTCAGGGCAGGTGGAGGAGCTGCTTAATCAAGAGAATAACTCTTGAAGGAGAACAAACAAAAATCTCCTTTTTCTCAAGTCTGAAGGTCGATGGGAAGAATTGATGTCCTTAGTGCAACACAACTGGAATTTCATACATTCCTGCCTTGGAGATGGCCAACTCTTGCTTTCTGTACAAGAAAAAGTGTTGGATACTGTTCTGCAGCTTTTATTCTCTGTGCCACGTTCTCCATGTCTCCATGTGTGTAGAATGTTGGAGCAGCTCCCTGCTCCAAATGGACATTATGGTCCCAGTGCATCCCAAGCTGGCCTCTGGCTTTATGAGTACCAGGTCCTAATGGATGTCATGACAGTTTTAGATTTCTGAGCCCAACTCTTTTTGTGCTAAAAAGACAGACCAAAACTGTCTTTGAGGCTACTCTGGCACTATAGAAGGGCCTTTCATCAGTGTAGTTTTCATCTACTTGAAATCATGATTCTCTGAAATGCTCATTTATCCATTTCTAGAAGTAAAAATAAGAGCTTCCAAATTACCAGTTAAGGAGAAAATTCACTGATAACTTGCCTATTAGGCTGACAAAAGGGGAGATGAGATATTTGAGCATCAAGAATTGACCCAATTGAGCAAAGGCTTACACCTTCTGCTCCAGTGGAGGGAAGGGCAGATGACCTAGCAGCACTTTCATGTTTTTTGGTGGAGTTACTCTGCTCCTACTGATTAGTGTAAAGGAAGAAATAATTGTCTACAAAGACTGTTGTTAACCACTGAATAGCAAGCTGGAGGGAGGGAGGAAGGGAGGTAGGTGGGATGTAATTTCTCTTTTGATAAATAAAGGTGACCTAAACAGAGGTTTCATGTGTCAGTTGAAGATGCAAGAAAGATCTCACATGGAATGTTGTGGTTTTAGGACTCCAGTGCTGCTTTTTGGTTTAGAGTCTTCAGCAAAGCACAGTATGACTCTGCAAAGAGTTTAAAGAACAGTAATCTTGAAGGCTTGGAAATCAATAACTAAGACAAAGTAATTCCAGCCTCAATAACCCTAAATATCAGAAATGTTATAAAAGGGATTATTATTTTCCCATGAGTTGAAAGGTTTTGCTTTATTGCCTTTGTAGTTTTATTAATCTCTGTAAAGCGTTTTTTACACCTAGGCTGGTGATATTTAATAATTCCTGTTTGCCATATTCTTGGCTTTTTAGAATACATAAAGCACTGTAGAGGGATGTACAGCAAAGTTTGACTAAACTGGTCATCGTGAATCTGCTTGTTGGAAGGATGCTTTGATATAGATTTAAATGTTGAGGCACTGTAAACCTCTGGAAGCAGATTGAGTTTTCAATACACTTAGAAAACCATTAACTAACGTGTTATGTATAGATTTACATCACTGATTTCATGCTGCTACATGTGATCATAATAACATAATAAAAGATGTCTGACAGAGTCAAAATTAGGCTTTAGAGTGGATTTGTTTGCTTTAAATGAATATATGAGGGAGAAAATATATGTTAATGTACTCTGCATTATTTCTCACAGTGTGAATTCCGTGAACTTCCCGAGATCCTTGTTAAGTTACTGATGCTTGGCAATACAACAAAACAACAACATGCACATGCAGCCCAGAAAGCCAACTGATTGCTGGGCTGCAGCAGAAGAAGGGTGACCAGCAGGTTGTGGGAAGTGATTGTCCCCCAGGATTTGGTCCCAGTGAGATTCCACCTGGGTCTTCAGCATAGGAATGACATTGACCTACTGGGGTGAGTCCAGAGCAGGCCATGAGGTTATCAGAGGGCTGGAGAGCTTCTCCTGCAAAGACAGGCTGAGAGACCTGGGGTTATTCAATCTGGAGAAAAGAAGGCTCCAGTGAGACCTTTTTGCAGCCTGCCAGTACTTAAGGAGGGCCTACAAGATTTTTGGAGACACTTTTGGCAAGGGAATATAATGATAGGACAAGAGAGAATGGCTTTAAATTGAAAGATGATAGACTTAGATTGGATATAAGGAAGAAATTCTTCCCTGTGAGGGTGGTGAGGCACTGGCGCAGACTGCCGAAAGATGTGGATGCTCCATCCCTGGAAGAGTTCAAGGCCAGGCTGGATGAGGCTTAAAGCAACCTGGTCTAGTGGAAGGTGTCCCTGCCCATGGTAGAGGGCATGGAATGAAATGATCTTTAACATCCACTCCAACTTAATCAATGTTATCAATCTCTGAATTAAATCAGGGTCCTCACAGCAAGATATCCTGCATTGATTGATTTATTTATTTGTCTTTACAGCCAAGACCTTTCCATTTCAATAGTAAAGATAAGCAAGTATAAGCTGTGTGAAATGAGTGTGGATGAACAGCTGGGTATTTGTAGCAGAGAATATGCAATTACCTTTTCCTCATGGTCTCAGAGGATATTTGTGGAAATCAGAAGTGGCTACTTGGAAAAAAGATCCAAATTATGTGGTAAGGATGAGTTAAGCAACTGGATTTCAGAAGGTAAAGTTGGCTTGGAGTGGTAATGACTGGACAGCAGGGAGCTGTTTTGGAAAAGCAGAGCTGCCTTTAGCAAATGTCTGCCTTTAGCAGATGGTTAAGCTTTCCCTTGACCATGTTCAGAACGTTCAATGGGAAGCTGAAGGACCATGACTTCACATTATAGTCAAGACTGTCTGTGAAACTAAGGATTCTAGTTTCCAGCCTTCAAAAAAATTCAGCTTCAGGTTACTTATGTAAAATAAGCTTGAACAGTGATAGATCTCCCTCTCTAAACATACTGGAAACAGTAACTATGACAGAATTCACAAGTCACTGTCTCATCATGGACACCCAAGTCATCCACTCAAGTATTAAACAGGAAAATGCTAAATTCTAGACCTCAAACCCTAATTACAACTCTTGAATATCTTGCCTTTTTCCTCCTGTAACAGCTTTTAAAGCCAGGAGAAACTGTAGTAATTACCCAGTATAAAATGCATAAACCAAGCGATAGGATGTGCTTTTTCAAGACCATTTACTCTCCTTGAATTGTGATGGAGCTTTCATAAATACATTCAGTATTTATTTAAAATTTTCCAGGGATAGAAAATCCATCATAGCTGTTGATAAGTAGTTCTGATGGTTAAATACCTTGACTGTTGATAGTTCATGGCTTATTTCTTGCCTGAGCTTTTTAGTCTAGGCTAGATGTTTCTGTGTGATTACCTGAAAGACAGAGGAATCTTTAATTCCCTTTTCATATCTCTATGTGATAACTGGTGGGCAGTGTAAGTTACCCATGTGACCTTTCTAATATTTTGATAACCATCCTGAAATGGATGAGTAGAGACCTGAACCAGAAGGAGCAAGCCTACAGCTGTGATACTTTATCAAATTGAGAGCCTGTGTATTTTCTGTTCATGCCTCAAAAATCCTCAAATTTATGTATCCAACAGTCATATTATAATTTCTGACTATGTTACACTCAAAAGTCATGAATTTTTCCAAAGTCACTGATTTCCAAGAGGAAAGGGGCCAATATATTATTCTTTATTCTTTCATAAACAGCTTGACAGTTGATAAAAGCACACTTTTTGTGTGTCTCAGTAACCTCTCTTTTCAGTATTTTCTGCTTAGAAACCCAACTAAATATACACTCTGTTTGCAATTTCATGTCAAAAACTATCAGTCAAAGGGTTGTAAAAAGTTCAACATCTACATATTCGTTTCATATCCTCCTAGTTCTTGTACAAGTTGTTTCTGGTGTAAAGTCAAATACCATAGTGATTTCTACTGTTTTGACATTATTGTCTTTCATCCAAGCCTGCTGTCTTAAGAAAAAAATATATTATATTCTTTCAAAAGATCTATTATCACACTTAGAAAAAGGTTCTTCCCCCAGAGGATGGCTGGGCACTGGAACAGGCTCTCCAGGGCAGTGGTCACAGCACCAAGCCTGGCAGAGTTCAAGGAGAGTTTGGACAACTCTCTCGGGCACATGGTGTGACTCTTGGAGCTGTCCTGTGCAGGGCCAGGGGCTGGACTTGATGACCCTTGTGGGCCCCTTCCAGCTCAGATTTTTCTATGATTCTGTGACAGAACTCTGATTTACATATTGCCATTTAAATTCCTGATTGATCAATTCACATATTGTTCAGGATACTTTTTTTCCCCTCAGGCTAGATGTCAGACAAAAAAAAAAAAAA
>WEIU01021186.1:569631-590303 GCA_013389925.1 Aegithalos caudatus
TTTTTTCTCCTTTCTCTCTTTTCTCACAGAATCATTGATGTTGGAAGGGCCCTTTGACTACCATGTGGTCCAACTCCATAGTTCAAACAGGTTCCCCAAGATCTAGTTGCCCAGAATAGCAAATGTCCAATCAACTTTTGAACTTCTCCAAGGATGGAGATTCCACAGCCTGCCTGGGCATCTTTTGCCAGTGCTTGGTTACCCTCAGAGTAAGAATCATGTATTCTTATGTTCAGAGAGAACCTTCTGTGTTTCAATTTGTGCCCATTGTTCCTGAGTCTGACACTAGGAATCATTGAAAAGAGCCTGGATAAATCCTTTTTAGCACCCTTCCTTCAGGTATTTATATACATTAATAGGAAGGTTTGTCTTCTCCAGGTTAAGCAGTCACAGCTGCCTCTTCTTCTCTTGTCTTCCTTTGCTTTTTCCTTTTATTTTGGATAAAAGTATCAAAAGGACCCAAGGACAATGAATCATCCCATGTTATGGCAGAGGTCAGGTACAGAGACTAGAATTACAGTTGTCATGACTAAATTACAAAATAATATTTACAGAGATGTTAGAGCCTTGTGAACTTAAGATACAATACTGGTATTTCAGGTAGAAAAGGGATGCATTTTTCCCAACTGTTCTTTCAGTCCCAGTAATTAAACCCTAATTAATTACTGTCATGATTCCAGCACATTAGGGATTGATTTGCCTGATTTATTTATGTATGTACGTTATTGAAGGGCTGCAATGAAGCACATAGTACTTTTAAAATAAAAAGTCCTAACCTATGAGCTTTTTAGAACATTTCATGTCTGCCTTAATTTACTAGACATTCACTGTCTGAAGCATGTCTTTGATCAGCATTTACCAGTATTAAAAAATCATCAGAAAATGATCTGTTGCAATGATCAGAAATTCCTAAGGGCTGTAATAAGGCAGAGGGCTGTCAGACAGGTTAAAATGCAGATATTTTTTCTTTCTTACTATCTCTGTCTTCTAGTATCAACACTTAACTGAGGCATAGACAAAAAATGAGCAACGTTTCCAAGCTCTGCTGAAGACTTTACAAAGACACATTTAAATGATACCTGTTTAAACAAAGGGACTGTCACAACATTCAGAGGGATTCAGTTTTCCCATGCCCTGGCTAATAATATCTCATTGGGACCCAGTTGAGGACCACCTCTGACACCTCTTGATCTGATATGGGATGATGGATTCATCCCTGTTTCTATTTTTGCAGATCTCTTTGGAATACTTTCTCTGGCTAGCTTGGTTCTTGCAAGCCCAGACAGCTATTACTGTAAAATTTGAGGATATATGTACTGCTGGAATTCATAATTTACATAGAAACAATGTAGGAAATGAAGGTGTCCTAGAACTGTGCATATATTTATTCACCTTGTAGAGATTCACTCTGTTTCATCACACTTGTTCAAGCCTCCCAGCTGTGATAAAAACCCACAGCAAGGCTGTAGTATTCCAAGTTGCTTTCATTGATTGAAGTCTTGGATCTTTGTCTTTGGAGGAAAACATTTCCTTAGAAACTCATTTTGTGCTTGGGATTGTCCTCAAGTTCAAACCTTACCCCTTGAGCACTTTCTATCATTCAAAAAAATAGTATTTAATGGAGATATTCGCTTGCCTTCTGATGGGTGTTTCCTGCACATGCCTGCCTTCAGAGGTCCTGGTGTATTTTGGGTATAGATATCCAAAGTAGATGGATATTTTGGAAGACAAAACAAAATTAACTAATTACAGCTAACAGTAATATACTTTGTGAAGAAAACTTGGAATGTTCAATGAGGTTCAAACACACTAATGGTGTCTATAAAATACTGAAAATTGTCTGTAAAAATACTGAAAAGTTGAGAACATCAACTGAGAAACTCACTTATTAAAGCATGCTTAGGAAAACAATGTCTGCAAGCTGTTATTTTGATTGTAACTGTACACTACAGAAGCCAAGTATAACTCTGCAGAGGGGAAGACACTGCTCTGCAGTTATGTCAGGAGAGGTTTAGGTTGGATATTAGAGAAAGGTTCTTCACTCAGAGAAGTGAAGGTGGCTGGGCCCTGAACAGGCTCCCCAGGGAATGGTCACAGCCCAGAGTCTGACAGAGCTCCAACAGAATCTGGACAATGCTCCCGGGATTCCTGGGGTTTCCTGTGTGCTGCCAGAAGTTGGACATAATTATTATTGTGGGACACTTCTAACTCAGATTATACCATAGGGTACCATGATATTTTAAACATTGAAAGAGGTGATATGTGACAGACTTTGTTACCATCAGGTGGATGAGGCCCTGGCACAAATTGCCCAGAGAAGTTGTGGATGTCCCATCCCTGAAAGGCCAGACTGAATGGGACTCTGAGCATCTTGATCTAATGAATAATGTCCCTGCCCATGCCAGGATAGTTGGAATGACATGATTTTTAAAGGTCCCTTTAATCCAAACCATTTTGTTTTTCCATAAAATACAGTTTAGGTAAATTATAAAGGTTTCTTCTAATTCAACAGAACAGTTGCTCTCTCTTCTTCCCCATGCCCTTGCCTGACTACTCTTTATTTTATATTTGCAAGTAATCACTATTTGATCTTTTTTTCCGTTCCTATACATTACTGGAAAATACTTAATTTTCAAGCTTGCCACATTGGTAGAAATGCTCAGTGAGTTACAGAAAATCAAAAGTCCTAGGGAAAAAGAACTTGTCAAACATGGCAACATCACTGCCAAACTGAGTTTTGGCAGCTCTCTAAACTAAGCAAGGTTGAGCTAAACTAGTACAAAATGATAGACCACCAAAAAACCCTTGACTTGCTAAGCAGCACTTCATCTTTTCAAGCAAGTTTTAGTTTTCAATCAAGTTTTAGTTCAGCTCTTCCCACACAATGTCATTAGATGTTATGCTTTTTTTAATGAATAATTATTGGAAAATAATCATACTCAATTTCTAGTTGCCATTCTTTTGTGTTCATTTTTATACAAGTCAGACTTTTAGGTTCAGGAAAATTAAGAGCTGCTTCAATATCCTCAGTTCAGTGAGTAGTTGTTAATCTGTCTATGATGCTGAAGTGGGGTTTTATGTCTACAGTGATTTTTATGTACCATCTCTTATTTAATCCTTATGAATATCTCCCTTCTTAGAGAAATGGAATTCACAAGCAGAGAGTTGGCTTCAACTTGAGCACATGAAAACCTGGTTTAGAGCCATATCTTTCCTGGTGCTAAAGGACTGAATTGGTCAGTATGATTTTTTTTTAATCGATAACTTTTGTTTGTTCTTCTTTTATTTATTTTTTTTTCTAGAGATGGAGCTAAAGCCAAATCACTCCTTTTAAAAAATGTTGAATTTTTTTTTTACTAAAACATATTTTTGTACTAAAGCTCTGAGAAGATCTCAGGTCATGATTGAAGCAAGTTAAGAGCTGAATAAAGAGTTTCCTTTTGTGATTCATTGTTTACAACTAAAATGACCTCCAAAACATAGGCATATGCCAATTCTACAAAAGCAATCACCAGTGAGAAGGGATTTTCTTTGCTCACATACCAACACAAGAAACACAACTCTGTGCAAAGGAAGTCTCTCCTTACCTGGTGTTCCTCTGTCAGGGACTTGCCATCTCCCAGTAGGTTACCTCAAGGAGGGAACTCAAATGTGGAGAAGCTTTGTTGAAAGCCTGTCAGGTGACACTCTCCATTGACATCTCTGATGTCTGGATCAGGCTCTGTGATCACAACAGCATCCAAACTCTGCCAAAGGGTTTGGCCTGACTTGGTGGCTTCAGAGGCCCCAAGGGTGGTACGGTTTTCTTCCCAATGATTTTATTAAAAAAAAGTTTAAAATATTGTCCTCAAACAAAATGTTTGGATATTTGAGCATCATGCCAATCAAGAGTGCCACACTCCTCAATTATTGTAACTACTCCTGGGGAAACTTTACTAATAGGATTTAACAGTCTGTTGCACAAGGAAGCCAGTAGCATTTAAAAAAACCCAAAAAACTTTGTTCTCTCCTTCCTTTGTTTGAAGCTGCCACATTGTAGTTTAGTCTGTGAATATGCACAGACTTGAAATTACCTTTCAGTTAGCATGTACTGGAATGGGAAAAGTCTAATTTGCTGCCAGTATCAAGAGTGTCAATAGAAAAGAGTCATCAATATGACATGCACATGGAAAATAATTCATTTTGTTGTGTTCCCAGGCGGCTGTGGTGCAGATGCAGTGGTTGCTTGCATCCCATAATTAAGTCCCAACAGCTTTGCAATTGTATTATCTATTTAATGCATTATCCTCAAATCATCTCCTCTCCTGTGTTATATTTGACTGATACCCCATGCTGATATGCTGATAAACAGCTATGAGGATGATGGTGCAGCACTACCAAAATAAACCTTTCATGAAGANAGAAGAATTCAAGTGGGATGGGATGACAGAGGTGAAGCCTTTTGTACAGTTGGGAACAATCTCCACTTTAGGCTCTCTCTCCAGCACTGCTTCTTCTGGTTTTATAACAATGTATTTCTAAACCTGTCTGACTTCCCTCCCTCCATGTTTAGATAACAATATTTAACTTTTTACAGCACTGCAGTGGCAGGGATGAACTGTGACAACTGTTGCTGAAAATGAACAGAAAGTACAATATCACCCTGTTCAACAGAGATGGCTGTCAGCAGAATCAGCAGTCCAGCACATTAAACCTTCTTGTCATTCTCTTCAAAACTTTGCAGAAGTTTTTGCTTCCTGCAAGTCTCCCATTGCTGGACTCCAACTCTTTCCCACCCCCACAGCCACTCTCCCTCTGCCAATGCATCTGTCTTTGTCAGGTTGTTGATCAAAAACCCCAAGGTTGCCCATGAGCTCTACCAAATATAGGCCCTGTACACAAATGGCCTAACTTCCACCCACGTCTTAAAAACTCCTTTTTGTTGTGTTACTTACTCTCAAATGATTTGAATATGCTTTTCCCAGGCAAAGTCTTCAACATTTAATAAAGTAGACAAATTCTAACAGATATTAGGTGCAGCAAGTATTTATTTGGTAGAGACTATATCTCATTGAAATTTGCTGGGTTAAAAATGATCCTGTTCATATTTAGTCCAAAAACTTGGCCTTAAGTACTAGTTCTGCTCTCAAAAGTAGGCTAAAAATGGCTGCATGCTTGACTATCTTTATTTCTTTTAAACTACATCCATCCTCAAATCATGAAATTCTGAGCATAAAACACCCCCAACCTCAAAAAAGCAAAAATTGGGCACAACTTTGAAGAAACTTTTGGCTTTTATACAAATGATATTCCATAATGCTTTAAGGGAAGACATCTGGTCTTGAAAAAGAAAAAAGTAAAAAAAAGGGAAATTTAGAGTAGTGGTGGAAAGTATTTGTAGCTAAGATTTGAGGTGAGAGGTCACAAGGGACACATGGAGGTCTACATGGAATGGGAGAGTTACAGCTGAATGTTTGAGATCACTTAAAAAATCTTTGGCAAGGGTATGAGCAAAAAACAGATTTAATATTAAGTGACAGCATAACAGAGTTCATTGACAAGATTCACTCAACTTACAGTACAGTTAAGGCACATTAAAGAACAGGAGCAACAACAAAACCAAATAAAATTCAGGCAATCAAAAGAGAAATGAACTGAAAACTATCTAGGGGTGTGTGTATACACCTCTGTGTGTGAGTGTGTGTATGGTTTAGGTTTAGGTGCCTATGACAAAAGGACAGCGAGAACAAGGATAAAAAGGAATTCAGCCTAAAAGCTTAACAGCATTCAAACTTAACAGTACTTTAACTTAACTTATACCTTCAGCCTAGAAATTCAACAAACAGCACTTACCTTATACCTAACTTATAACTTAACAATATAACGAATAACACTTAACAGCATTTAACCTAACTTAAGACTTCAGTACTTAACAAAAGAACAACACTTAGCAGCACTTGACTTAAAACTTATGTTGAACTTAACAACTTAGCAAAAGAACAACACCTAACAGCATTTTAGTAAGGTTAAGTCATAAGTCACAAGCTTTCTTACAGGTCTAATTTACTTCAATATCCAAGGTACTTAAACATCTAAGAAAGCAGAATTTCTTCCAGATTTTCCGTAACATATGCACAAGTTTATGCACACAGACAAATAGTCAGTGCAAGCAAGGTACCTGTGAAAAATTCCCCTTGGAGGTCAGTGAAATACTTCAGATATTTTGCATCTCCTCACAGGCAAAGGGTCTGGCCTTGAGGAGAGAGGTATTGGCCCAGGACTCATCATTTTTCAGAGATTCTCCAAGTATAGCAAACTTGAGAGCTCACTGGCTCTGAGACACCTCACTCAGAGGGAGGTTGCTGGTCACAGCCCAGGAGAGCTCAAAGGGTCTCATTTTGGACCACTCTTTATAGGGTCACAAGATCCTGGGCTTCAGTCATAGCAACATTTCATCCTGGCCACAGTTTGGGTTGGCACTTTCTTTGAAAGCATGAGAACAGAAATTTTATGCCATTCAGGTAAGAAAAATATTTGCCAAGGCTAGTCATAAGAAAAACAATGCTGCTTAGACAGCAGGAGTTTCTGGGTGTTCCTGCTGTGCCTGGGAAGAGCTGATCCCAGGGAAGTGCTGTTTTTGGAGGCTGACGCCTAAGAATTTCTCAATGTGGCCTGGAAAGGAGAAGCAGGTTCAGGTTGTTGCCATGGAAGAGCTACCATATTCCAGAGGGAATAGTGGTAGTGAGGAGGAAAGCCTCTGAGTGAAAGAACTGCTGAGGCAAGTGGATGGTTGATTTGAAATTCTATAAAGAAATGATTAAGATGGAAATGCCCAGTTACAGGGAAGATCTTAATGGTATGATATGGAGAGGTGCAATGAAATAAAAAACAAACCAAACCAAAACAACAACAACCTCCCCCTAAAAGAAGCTCAATATGATAAATTTTGAAGAAATACAATAAATTTTGAGGAAAATGCAACATTCTAGACATAAAATATCTGAAAAAAAAAAACAACCCAGGATTAAAAAAATTACACAGTATGAATAGACAATGCAAATTCTATAGTAATTCTGGATGACACGGAATTAGTCTGTTTATAGTTTTTTAGTGCATGTGGTTGAACCCAAGTCAACATGGTTGACAATTTCCAAAAAACCCATCTATGTGACAATTACAAGGAAAGGTGAGCTCTTCCAAGGTGGGCTGTTCCCAGGTGTCTGATTCCATGTTTTTCTCATGGCAGCACTGTGGTGAAGAATAAGGAAGCCAAATGAGGAGTACTTGAGGTCACTTGGTCAGTTCAGGCTGGAAAAGAGAAGACTGAGGGGAGATCTCCATGTGGATACAACTTCCTCACGAGGGAAGCAGAGGGGCAGCACTGACCACTTCTCTCTGGTGACCAGTGACAGGACATGAAGAATGCCAAGAAGCAGCATCAAGGAAGGTTTGGGTTTGTTATTAGGAAGAGATTTTTCACCCAGAGGGTGGATGGGCACTGGAACAGGCTCCCCAGGGCAGTGGTCACTGCACTAATCCTGACAGAGCTCAAGAAGTGTTTGGACAGTGCTGTCAGGCACATGGTGGGATTCTTGGGAATGCTGCTGTGCAGGCCAAGGAACTGGATTCGATGAATCTTGTGGGTGCCTTCTAACTTAAGATATAAAAAACCCCAATAAACCTAAAACCCGCCCCCCAAAATGAACAAAATAAAACCCCAACAGATTTCATACTTCAGTGGGAATTATACAGGAACTGTGTTACTGTGTTTGGAATTTTTTTCTTGGTTGGTCTTCATCTAGTTGTTCCATGATGCCTTTGGGCCCAATCCCAAGGCATGAAAAGTAAAATTAAACACTTTTGTGAATTTGACAGATTTTAAGTCATATCTTCATGAAAAAGGGATTTGGGATCACCTTCACTGTTGGATCATGGGATGAGGCTGAGGGAATTGCAGATTTCTTACTGTGTTCCCAAGGTCAGACTACAAGACACTTGCTCAGATTCAGCCCAAAACTTCAGTGCCAGTACTTTCGTTTCTATTTGTTTTTGTTTGTTGAGTTATTTTTTTCTCTCTGAATTCGACAGAGTTACAGGAAACTTAGGACAAGTCACTAAAAAATGAAATGATTCATCCAATAAGGCAGTAAAAGATTTAATTAGATTTCAGAATGAGTAAACCTGGTTGGTTCATGGCAGTGTGGAGCAAGTGCCAAGCATGACAATCATCTTTTTAGGGGTGGAAAGCCCTTTCTGTTGGTACAGAACAAGGAGGTTGGGGGATGGAGAGTGCCAAATATCTGTCGATAACTGCAGAGGGAACACATAAGGGGAGGCAGAGAAATGCCATCAATAACAACAGCTCTCTGTGTCTGCCATGATCCCTGGAGCAGAAACTTGCTGTGAAAGTCCCAGCATGCAGTGTACCATGGGATCCTTCTCCAGGGCTAGTAATTTATCTTTCTCTGTGGAAACCAGTTGAAAAAGAAATGAAAATTTTTAAACAATGACAAGTGGAAAATTCAGGGAACTGGAATGTTTGACAAATATCAGTTCAAAGACATCTAATGAACTGTGATTAATGTTTCAATTAGGGCCTGAATGAAACAGAATCCAGGTCCACACAAAAGCTACCAATGTCTTCAATTCTGCTCCCTACCTTAACTTTTGGTTTAATCTGTATTTTCTGTTGTGTAGGAAGGCTTCACACTGGGTTCTGACCTGGAGCTTTGATAACTTTGCTTTCCACACTGGAGTCAGAGGAAGTGGAAAAAGGATGGTGGCCTTCAGGCACTACCTCTTGGTGGAAGGAACAGGTTTGCTCAGACTAGGTCCTTCCTGATCCCTGAACCAAGTCATGTATGAATAAGGCAGAAATTGCAAGTTAATGTCCTAATAAATAATACAGTGATTTTGTGCAGGCTGGCACAATAGGGAGCCCGAAAAATTCTGTAAACTTAGACAAACTTATGGTTCACTTAATTCTTGCTTTGGTGAGAGGAGTGAACAGCTCCCCATTTCATACAGCTTAGTTAAATCTGTGTTTACAGCAGGGGCCACTTGAGGCTGATCCAACTCGGAGTCTTTTCCTTTGTTCCACTCCCTGCCATGGCACTGAGGTGCATCTCATGACTGTTTTATTTCTATTACAGGCTTGATCAGCTTTTCACTTCCTGAAACAGCTTCCACCAGTTATAATGAAATATCTGCATGTATTGTGCCTTTTAAAATATAGTCCTGTTCAGTTTGTGATATCTTCTATTCTAAAAAGCTGTTCATCCAAAAATTACATATTGGAATGTATAAGATATAAGTTTAATGTAAAAGGAAACTGATGTTAAGATTTCAGTATAATTTAATGTAATTTCAAACAATATTCTATATCGTTTTGCCTATAATAGCTTCTTTTTGATGATGGAAAGTTTTCTGTAATTCTGTCCTACTCTCTGACAATAATTCATATCCTAGTTGAAAGGATTTAAATGCCTATTAGTGCAATTTTTTGTATTAATAGTTTGCACATTAGCTACCCTGAAATATTTTATAGAGATATCGTTCTCATTCTACAAAATTCCTTCCTGCCTTTTATAACTATTCAGAAACCAAAGAGCATAAAATATGCTGTTTGGAAATGAACTTGTTGATACCCCTTACTGACTGGAGAGATTGTCATCTAGAAGTTCCCCAAAACTGACAACAACCCAGAACAACAACCTTTTGTTCCCCAAAACAACAACCTTCATTTCATAACACACCATTAGCGTCAGCTACAAAGGCACCGAAATCAGGATGCAGCTAATTCTTTTTGTGGAACCAAAGATTTAAAAAACAGAATCTGGAATGGTTACTTGTTCACAAATATTTTTAAAACAGAAGAAGCTGTTTGTGGCACCTACGCTTACAAGGACAAAAGGCCAAGGATAGGTCACTTGTCCTGCTTTGGTTTTCACTAATGAGATTTTTTTTTTCCTCATTGTAAATGACTTTGCAGTTGCTGAAAAACAGAGTTAAAGAGGACTAATAGGTGAGCTTCTAATGAGTCACTGTCTCTACATGACCTCAAAACTGTCAGGCACAGTGCACAATGTGTCTAGATGTTGCTTTGGTATCCATCATGTTTTATTTGTTGGAAAGGAGAGCAGCGTGCTCCGTTTAGGGATGTTCCATCCGTGGTGGTTTCAAAACAATTATTAGGGAAAACATTTATTTCTCCTTCCTGAAGGGATTTCAGTCTGATTGTGGAGACCACCTTGGAATTGGCATAATAGAATTCTTATTCTTTGGAGAGATTGAGTATCTGGGGTGAAGGTGAAGCTTCCTTCAACTTGAAGCTTTGTGTCATTTATGGGACCATGTTGGTGAGCACTGCCTAGAAATGCTTGGAGAATAGCACAAATGGGCAGTTCCTGCAAACACAGCACATCAGAGTTATTACCTCTATGAGTCTGTGTCCTAGAAGCTCCCCTTCCAACAGAGTCATCAGACTGGATGAAAAAAGGAATTTTAACACTTCAGAGGGTTGTTGTAGAAGTAATAACATCATAGTCTAACCAATTATAATCACTTGTATTTAAAATTAAGGAACATCCTTCCTATAAATGGCAGCTCATTTTTTTTAGTGTCTCATACTCCGTGGAAGAGAAATTCATGCCACTCTTGTAGCAATTCTGTTCAGTAGTAATTCAGGTTGGCTTTATTCTTCAGGATAGAAAGGGATTTGAAATATACAACTGCAAAGTGGAATCACATCCATTTACCAAGGCAGGGGAACAGGACAACATGACACCTTCTGGAGGAGTCGTAACTTAATTTTTTCCCATTCACATTTGTTCTTAGAAAGTGATTCAAGTTATGTAGTAATCAATGAAGGATTCAGAGTAAATTCCAATTATTGATTTTCCTGGTAGTGGAGAACATCTCCTCCTTCTTGTACCATGCTTTGAATCTCACAGGCTGAGTTTTCTCCCCTTCCAGTACCACAGCTGCATGCAGCATAACTGACATTTCTGATTTAATCATGCACTGTGGTGCACAAGGAACTAAATTTATGCATTTGTACCTTATTATGAGGAACAAGATCAACTGCAGGCTCACAGATTCCAGGATAAAAACATCCAAAGGAACCATTATTATTTTCAGGTGGCCTGACCTGTGGTATAGTGCACACCTATGGACCTCCCTGAATTTATCTGTGTTAGAAAAAGATAATATAGTTTCCAGGTCACTGTGATTTTGCTGTAAGTACTTTAGAATCCTCTGAAATTTCTATTACAATCTTTCTATACTTAAATTGTGGGTCTCAGCCTGGCTTGGTTGTCCAACTACAGACTTTATAATATTTGTCTGCATGATCAAAGATCTCATTATCCACAAACATGTTCAATTCCTACCCATCACTACAGGTGAGAAAGATTAGTACTCAGCTGGAGAAGAGGAATATTTGAAATATTAGATATAACATTTATTCCAATATTGCAATTAAAGTACTGAGACTCCCCAAAGCAGCCACAACTATGAATTTTACCAGGTGTTCACAAACTTTGTTCTCAATTTTTAAGCCTAGAAAGGACAGTTATGTTTTTGCAATTTGCCTATATCCCTATGTAGTGGGAACTGTAATTAAGTGATTTGTACATACAAGAATTTTTCTGTTGACTACATCCCTTCTTGATTGAAGGAAGTGTAGAAGAGAGCCATTGGGATGCTGGAAAATGGGAAAAATAAAGCAAGAAATATTATGTCCTGTAGCTTAAGGGTCTGGAAGTGGTTATGTGAGGGGGTGAAAAACCCAGAAAGTTCTTTACAGAGCTCCAAATATATCACTTTCAAGACTGAGGTCACTGTCAGCAATGGAAGCCAGGCTATTGCAGCCCAGAAATCCAGCCACATCCCGGGCTGCATCCAGAGCACCTGGGCAGGTGAGGGAGGGATTCTGCCCCTCTGCTTCACTCTGGTGAGACCTCACCTGAAGGGTGGAGAGGGACTTCTGACAAGGGCATGGAGTGATAGGACAGAGGGGAATGGGTTTAAACTGAGAGTAGGTTTAGATTGGATTTTAGGAGGAAATTGTTCCATGTCAGGGTGGGGAAGCCCTGGCACAGGTTGCACAGGGAAGCTGTGGCTGCCCCATCCTTGGAAGTGTTCAAGGCCAGGTTGGATGGGGTTTGGAGCAGCCTGGGATAGTGCAAAGTGTCCCTGCCCATGACAGGAGTTTGGAATGAGATGACCTTTAAGGTCCCTTTTAACCCAAACCATTCTGTGATTCTATGATTCCCCACAGGAATTCTGTTTTAAGATTTACGACAATTCATGACCTAATTAAAAGTAAAAAGGCAATTTGTGTATCTGGACTCTGCTTCTCTTTCACTTTGGCATATCTTGGTTCTAAGCAGTTTTCTTCTCTCAATAGAACATCCAAGGATTTCCAAAGGACAAGAGATATGACACAATGAAAGCAGTAACTGGGTGTAATATTCTCCTACTTTTGTGTAAATCAGTCCCTCAGTAGGGTTTGAAACAGGCAAGAATGATAAAACAGGAAATACTCAAACCCATTTATTGCCATTAGGACTATGGTAAGTAAGTGCAGGTGCCTGTTCTGGAGATCTGGTTGCCACCAGGCATCCAAGGCTCAGTTGCCAGGTTGTGCTTTCTAAACAGAGAAAATATAAAAAGAGCCACAAACTTATTTTATGTCAGGAAACCAAAAAGTGTTTGGTTTCTGTACTTCCCAGTTGCACATCAAAACTTGTATTTTATTTTGCCAATGAACATAAATAAAAAAAAGATGGGAATAAAGATTTTTAGCATTTGGGGAAAAAAAGGGAATCTCTGAAGACTCATAATGGAAAGTGACTTTTATCCAGTGCCAGTTAGCAAACAGAGGATGTTATTTTAATTTACATTGAGTTCATAATTTTAAACTGCAATAACAATGGTATCAAATTAAAAGTTCAGACAGTAGCTCTTGCTTTAAAGACTTGATTGTATCTGATAATACTCAAAAACAAGTAACTTGAAAAATTATCATCTTCAAGCACAGGGGTTTTCAAAGTTACTACAAGGCCATAAAAGTATCTATTGAAATTCCCTATAAATCATGGGAAGCCTGAGTGAATCTTTCAAGCTTGATCTTAGATGTTCATCTTCTCTCTTGTGAGCTTGTGATAAACTTTCCTTTCTGGTTTTCACTCCAGCAAAAGCTGATCCACTGTATGCAGGATGGTTCTGTGGATCTGGCTCAAAATACTACTGAAGCATCATGTCTAGGCCTCTTTAGCTACAAGTGCTAAATGTATTATACCTTATAAAAGGCAGAGAGGAGCATTACAAAGTTCCTTTCTGCCTCTGGAGCCACAAAGGAGTCTTCTCCTTCACATTTTCAGTTTGCCATTAGGATACCATGAAAGTCCATAGCCATGGACTTTCTCCAGAGTGCTCTGATATTTCATTTCTGTCACCAGCCAAAAGTATATATTGAATAAGCATAGGTTCCAAGACATTTCAAAGACATATGGGAATAAAACAAAGCAAACACAAACAGGAAAACAACAAACAAACAAACAAACAAACAAACAAAGAGGAAATGCCTATTCTAAACTTCTCCCAGTTGAGAAGAATAGTGTGGAAAGGAGGGTGTTTGTTTAGGAATTGTGCATTGAAGGAAAGTTCTCTCAATTGATTTTTGGGGTATTTCCATGAAAAATACTCAGGGTTGCTGCATGTCAGGGATTTCAGCTGTATTGCTGTCAAGTAGTTTGTGGTGGAACAGATTCTATCTGCCCATCTCCACTCTGAGACAGCTCATGAGCCACTCTGCAGGGGGCTGTGGTGTTGCACCAATTAATTTTTGTGTAAATAGGATGAAGCTCTACATTCCTTCCATTAGTTTATTGTGATGAACAAGCCAAGTACAAACAAGCAACACTTCTGCAATGGCATTTTTGTTTCTTTATCCAACCACCTGTGGTAAATCTGTGTGGAACTCTCTTCACTAATTGCCTTTCATTCCAAACCAAACTTACCTCCAGCTGGGAGTGCTGCAGGTGTCAACAAATCTTTAGGCACCTAACTAGAGGGAGCCTGATAGAGCACACACCAGTCATTGTACTGAGCAGAAAATCGGATAAACAAGGAGTACCTGGGATCAATGAAAAGATCTTTCAAACTATCAAGTTACACAACAGCTTTTACTAAAGTAAGATACATGGATATATTCCCAGAAGAAGTTGCTGGGAAGTCTAAGCTAAGCGTGAAAGGGAAGATCTCTGGAGATGCCATGGAAATACTGGGTGTCCTCTGAAATATTAGGAATGCTGCTACCAGAAAGCAATTCTAGCTACACCAAGCAGGGATGGACAGGGAGAAGTGGGACAGTGTCAGTCATAAGGTTGTTGTGGTTGTTTGATGAATCTGTGAAGTACTTAGCAGTGCAATACACAGATAATCTATTTTTGACATGAAAAGGAGCCTTTTGAATGGATGAATGGCAAGCCTGCTTGTCTCCAATCTTATTAATATAAATCTGAAATTTAGTAGTTGTTATCATATCTGTTCCTCTCTTGTCCCTGAGACCCCTTTGAAATGCATGTGCTATGATGTGGGAAGGGTAGAAGGAAAACAAAGGCCTGGCTGCAAAATAAAAACCATGCATCACAAAATGTCAAGGATCTCATGGCTTTCTTTTCTCTAGTCTTTTGAAAACCAGTTTTTTATAAATTTCTCTCAAAGGAATGTATGGAAGAGATGCATCTTAGAATATCAGCTTGGCCAGAGCAATAAATTGCAGCTTCATACACATTTACAGTGAAATTCCTACCCACCAAACAATTAGTTATCTGGTAATGTTTCCCCTTTGTCTCACTTGTACCCTGATATGATACCTTTGTGTTTACTCATTGACTCACAAGTGAGACCTGGAAAACATTATTGGAGAGTAACTGTACAAAGCAGACCATTAAAAAAATCCTGACCTGTTCTTGCACATTCATTTACAAGTGTAAAACACTCCTTTCATCCTCCTCTGTGCTTTGTTGTCTAGAAGGTCTCCAAAGATGCCCTCTTTTGAAGACTAAAGAGGTAATTTATTTGTTTCTCTTTGGCTGGATAGAATATAATTAGTTATGATAGTCTGCATAGAAATTGGGTGCTGAAATTGCAATACAGGCAGAAATAAATGTAGTAGCAGCATTATTTTTCATGCAGTTTTTCATTCCAAGGGAGGATTGGTTGTATTTCCAGGGGATATGTGAAATATGTTAGACTCAATTCTTCTTTGTTCTCGAGTTTGTATCTCCTTCTCTGTAAGGACTGTGTGAAAAGCTACAAACAGGTGTAACAAAATGTTACATGTGGTTTAAAATGTTATGAATTAGTTCACTGTAAGGGAAACAAAGATGGGCTCCAAAAGCTTTGCTTCCAACTCATCTTGCCATTGTAGTTTGAACCCATTTTTCCATGGCCTGATTTGTCCTTGTATCTGCATAAAAGATGGGGTAAAATGAGACCAATTTGCATTTTAACCTCCCTCCAGGAGAGGTTACTTGGTTGCATGAAATACCAAGTCAGTGGCTCCAAAATACCATGTCGCTGTTCTCAAAAAAACTCATAACAGATCCAGACTCTAGTTTGGGATTATAAAGATTGTATTTCAGGATAAAAAGTAAAGTATGACCTATGTCTAACAAGACATTTTTGATTTAGAAAGTAAAGTTAAGAAATAATGTAGATAAAAAGGGTTGGATAAGAGTTAAAAAGGAATATTTTTCATTAAGACAAATGATTTCTTTGTTCTCCTTAGCATTTAATTCTTCTTCTCCCTTGGGTGTGACCTCTTCCATCCTAGTATCAACAATCCACTGCATTAATATGATGTTTGCTCCCTTTTCTAGATGATTAATGAAAGTACTCAATCTTCAGTTCACTAATTAAAGTTGACCTTGATAAGGAGAGCCTAGATGGACATTAGGGAATGGAAAACAAGTAGGAGGAAATTCTGCTTGGTGAGGACTTTGTGGTAGGAGAGGTTTACATGATGAAATTGAGTATCCAAATTAAGAGAAAGTGGTGAAGTTGCTGAAAATTTGGTGATGTGTTACAACCCACCAGAAACCAAACAGCTTAGCCTATGCCTAGCAAAGAAGATGTGTACACACATCATGGTCCAGTGTTCACCAGACAGGAGTATCTGGGATTTCACACCCTGAATCTGCCAGAAAAATGATTGCAAGTTTTCCAGTGAATATCTGTTTACCTAAAAGCATGGTCTTATAATACAAAATGCTTGTGAATAGTAATTAAATGGGTCTTCATTTAGATGACCATATTCAGGAAAGTAAAATAGGATTTGTGAATAAAGCAGGGTCTTTGCCCAGGAAGTCAGACAATTGTATTGGATTTGCCACTTGACACTTTTCATCTGAAACTTTCATTATTTAGACACAAAATGGTACAATTTATAAGCAGACTAAGAATAAATAGAGTAATGCTGAAATAAAATCATTGATTTGAAGGATGCTATAAGAAAAAAAAAGAATAATATTTATCAGGGAACATGCTAATGAGGAAGGATATGAGCCCTCTAGCCCACACATTCAAAGACAAGAGGACATGGTCTCAAGCTGTGACAAGAGAGGTTTAGATATTAGAAAAAACCCCTGCCCTGGAAGGGTTGTCAACCACAGGAAGCAGTTGCCCAGCCACCATTGCTGGAGGTATTTAAAAGGTGTAGGTGTGGCTCTCAGGGATATGGTTTAGTGGTGGGATTGACAGGGCTGGCATAACGGTTGGACTAAATGTTCTTAAAGTTTTTTTTTTCTGACATAAAGCATTCTGTGATTCTGTGATCCTATGATTGGTATTTTTAGTCTGCTACCTGTCTCCCATAATTTTGCAAATGTTGTCTCCTGTTTTCAAAAGCAAAAAAAGACCTAATAAAGCTTAATATCTTTTGGCAAGTTGTTAGAAGTCTTGAACTCCAAGAGCTGATATATCAGCACCTGATAAGAGAGTGAACAGAGTATGTCTGGATTGAGTGATAATAGTATTAAAAAAAAAAATCTTAAGAATTCACCAGATGATTTTGTGGCAATGAAATAGTGCAATCAATCTGCAGCAAAACCCCTGCAGTGTGCTGACACAGGTTCTGTAGCCTCAGGTCAGCCTTGGTTTGCTCAGTTGCAGATCCATCTGGCTAGCAAGTTTCTTAGCTTGAATCATAAATCATTAAAAAGTTATTCTGTTATTCCAAGCACTGATGTTCCAGTTTGTTGGTGCTCTTCTCATGCAGGGGCACAGCACAGCTAAACAGGTCATTGTTTGACTTATGCAGCACTTCTGTGAGAGGCTGGTGAAATGTTTAGAATTACTAATGCCCATTTTCTGTCCACTGGCAATGACCTCTCTGTGAGAGGCTCAGAAAAGCACAGCTTGTGCTGAGATGTACCACTAGGAGAAGCTGGAATCTCTGTTGTTGCTTGGTAGTGTTATGAATGAAGACAATGTTATCTGTTAGTTAAGTAAAAAATGTTCATTGTGACCGTATCTCTGATATTTTATCTTTTCCACCCACTCCCAACAGGCATTGCAGGTGTATGCTGGAATTTCCTGGAGACATCCTGCAATTCTTGCCTCCTTTTTCTGGTAAACACTTACTGTGGCCTCCATTGTAGTGGTTCCTGTACACCAAAGACATCTCCCTCATAGAAATTCCCAGATATATATGTAGGAACACATGTGGAGCAAGGGAAACAGAAGCAAAGACACTGTCTGTAACAGTACCATGAAAAGCAGACCTGGATGATTGTACTGGACATCTGATCAATGTTCATTACCAGAGAACCTGGCTACCATGTCCTCATGTTCTGCTGAAAATTCACCAAGATGGTTTTGGTCTTGAGTGGAAGATGAGGGAGGTGAGCACACAAATTGTCACGTACATCGACCTTCACAATGTTCTTAACTAATTTTCTAGAGCTTTACTTCCAGGTGTTGGTGTTAATTGATGCTGTTTATACAGATGATTCAGTGGGCTGTTGTTCAGGGCCAGCTGGCTGTGGGGGGGACATGGAGGGATGAGAAGGAAATGTCAGGGTTGTACATAGGACCAAGAGTAAGATGGGTCTCATGTCTTAAAAATGGGTCCAAAAAAATAAGGACCTCTACCTTCATTGGCCTGCCTAAGAAATAGGGCTGAGTTGTTTATTATGGCTGAGTTGTAGAAGGCAGCAGAAAAACCTTGAACACACATCAGTAGTGCATATTTTCCTATACAAGGGGAATGGAGGGACTTTCAGCAATGATATATTTGGAGAAACCAGTGAGTGACTAATGCATGAGTAACTGCATGCTGGCTTAATTACAGTGTCTGGATTTATGCATGTTGAGTCTTTGTGGAGACCTTTAATATGTGCCTTCAGCTTTCAACCTACTTCTGAACCTCCCCTTTGCCTATTCAGATCCTCCTTCTACCTTAAGCATGTACTCTGAAGTACATGCAAATAACACACAGGAAACACCCTGGGCCATGAGAGGGGAAAGCTTGGCTAAATCTGCAGTATGTCCCTCAATAAAATTGAGTAAGTAACTTTGTCCGGGTTCTTTCTCTTTCTGCTTTGTTCCAAACACAACTGCATCAGCTGCATTTTGCATTGTGTCTCTGGGGCAAGCTGCATCCTTAAGTTACTCCCAGGAGATAAAAAATGAGCAATGCCACAAAAAGAGCTGGGACTGCAGAGGAAATCTGGAAGTAAATGGAAAAAGCTAATGGGTAGCTGCAAAACTGCAGTGCCTGCTTCAAGTGTGTGACATCAGCCAGCACTGAAAAACAGCAGCTCAGAGTGGCACTGCTGTCAGCTCATGCACTTCAGAAGACCAGTTTTCTCTGGGATCATATTTTTTAACAGTAAATCACAGTGTATAAAGCTGACTCTGCCATTAAATCAAGAGCCAGATAATCCAGCTATTCATTTAGAATGAAACTTCCTTGATAATTAACATAAATAAATCCTCTGAGGCTTGTAGGTGTCAGAGCCAAGGTTCAAGGGAGAATGTGATAAAGGCAGGCAACTGTGGATGACAAAACTGGAGGATCATTAAAGGGGTTGGAAACGGACCTGTCATACTTAATTTTGTTGGCAATTTGGTTATTAAAGGAATTAAAGTTTGAGGATGTTATAGAATAAATTGCTTGTTTTACAGTGCTGTGAAGGGAGCTGCAGACTCCAGTATGTCATACTCATCTCTTTTCAGAAATCTGGGAGAAAAGGTGTCCCATTGGTCACTGCAATCTGCTCACTAGGTTTCATCTTTGGAAGCAAAAAATTATCTTATCAATGGCTCAGGTTTTTTTGTTCTTCCTCCATTTTCCTACTCCTGTGTCATAACAATAACACCTGGGACTAGTTTGAAGACCAGTGAAATTCCTGTTGAGGAATATGATCAGTGATATTTTCCAGTGAAAAAAAAAATGATAGAACAGGTTATAAATTCCAGGACTGTAGAGGGTAGTGGGGCAGTGCAGGTCTAGTGCACCTGAAGCAAAGAGAAGAAATGGCAGAGTTGTCCTCACTCAGACCTGTTGGCCTCTCCTCTCCATTTGTACAGTGATGATGATGTACATAAACAGGGTCTGGGTGAGGTACCTGTACTCTAGTTTGGGAACACCAGTTTGGATGACACCAAATTGCAAGAGCAGCTCTGATCAGGAAGGATGTTTTAAAATATCTCCTGCAGCTGCAGATTTGCAATGAAAGGATTAGCAGCTGTTTGCTGCTATATAATCCTCCCAGTGTGAATACCTGAGATAATTGTTCTTTTTTTGGGGTGCTTGGAGACATCATGGATAGAGAAATGTGTTATTGTGACCTTCAAAAATCACATGAGAAACTCAGTCAAAATTGACATTCTTGGGCTTTTAAATATTGCCTGAAGATTTGTGAGCTCTAGATGGGAGATAAGAAGATTTTTTCCTTTTTCCCACCTTCTTGAAATTGTAAAACATCACCCAAGGGCCCTGGATATAGTCAAGAAACAAACAAGACAGAGGAGTCAGTGCAGTTGAATGTAGTCAGCCTTAGTAGCTGGAAAGAAAACCCATGAAGAAGGGCTCCAGCTCACAGGTGTCTGACAGTCTCCAGGCTCCATCTCATCTGGCTTTGGAAGCAATCCAATCCAAGGGCAAAACTGGCAGAATGTGCTTGGGAAGACCCCCAGAAGCAAAGAGGCTGGTGCCAACACCAAGGCATGTCAGGGAGGTATCAGGGCAAGCTGAGGCACAAGGGTACCACTGAGGATCAGACAAGAGCTTGCCTGGCTTCTCTTTTACTTTTTTTTTTTTTTTTTCCTCCTTTCATTCCTTTGTTTTCAAAGAAATCCTAGGAATCATTTAAAAGAAAAATAGAAGTTTTATGACCTAAAATCCCAGAGAGGACTGATTTTTTTTACCCTGTTTTGAGAGAGATTTCCAGTGCTAGCAAGTGACTCATTACACAATAGACTTCTCTCTGAAGCATTTCTGTGTCTGTGAGAGGAGTAAAGGAGAATTTTCTTAGAAAAAAAGTAATTTGATTTTTTTTCATTCAATGTATTTTAAATTTTCTTCCTTTCATTTTTTTCTTGGTGTACTTTCAACTTTTTCCAGAAATTGCTGTACAACATGTACTATGGGAGAAATTAGTGGTTTTTTTTTTTTTTTT
>WEIU01021186.1:590328-669932 GCA_013389925.1 Aegithalos caudatus
TTTTTTTTTTTTTTTTTGTGTCATCAGTTAATTATTTAATATTTCAACAATGGAAAACCCCTTATCTTTTAGAAAGAGAATTATGCCCTTTTTTATGAAGCTTTTTTCTGTTAAACTTCTAAAAATGGACAGATGATGGAAAACTTGAAACCAAAACCAATGAAACAAAAAGTTCTGCAGTTTATTTCTATGTTGAATTGTCTCTGTTTTCCCCTCCATGATACACATCATGTTGTGATTTTGCTTGAGACAATTTGGTTAATTCAGACTGACAGCATCCCAGAGCTTTAATTTCAATTCATTCCTTGGAGGACTCTGGGTGACCTGTCCTTTTATAAACCTGAACTTACCTGGAGTGAAGGTCTGTCAAAATGTCCTTCTCCATCCAGCAAGAGGCCTCCAAAAGTCTTCATGGCTGTTCATGGTGGAAGAGCTGACACCTTCATTACAAGGTGGCTGTAAACATTAGGTAACCTTATCAGAAAAGCCAATTTATAAATGCTCTGATAATGGTGACAAATGTTAATGTTCCACTTTTTTTCTAAATGCTACAGAGCATTGAATGGAAAGACGTCTGAAACTTCTGTCTGAGATTTCACTCTGCCATGGAAGCCTTTTCCAGGACATAATAGATTTTTTTGCAATCCTGAAACTATAAGCAGTAAAAAGAAAGGAGTCTAATATAAGCAGAGTATAAAGGAAGTGTCTCTTTATGGACCAAAAGGGTTATTTAATTGCTGCTTGAAAAATCTCATATCTTTTTGAGTTCATATCCTGTTTGAAGCATGACATGCTCCAAGTTTCTCCATTTCGGAAGTTCCTGGTGTGCTCCCACAAAAGGGAAAAACTGGGTGTTAAGGTCATCCCCAGCCACTGGCTCAGAAACAAGAGATATCATTGTCTCAAAATGTCTGTAAAATCACTGGTCTGATTGAGGTGGTCTTGGTATCACTTAAACTTCTTTTCTTAGTGACTTTTACCAGCTTGATGCATGTGAAGCCGGGACTCAGCCCATGGGAAGCAGAAAGCCCAAACCCATAGGTGGGGCTTGGGCATGAAAATCAAGGCTGGCAGACATCAGGCCTTGTGCAAATATTGGTGGAGAAAGTAACTGGAGGTTCAGTTCCCAAATACCATGGCCCATATAGGACAGGCATATAAGAATTTCTCTTCTAACTTGATGCAAAACTATCACAGAAGGAACTTCACTGTGGACCCCAAAATCTGTGGCAATGATGTGTAAAAAATAAGACAGTCCTTGCCATACAGGTTCTAGGGGTATGGGAATCATAACAAATGCATGGACAGAACATAAACAGTATCTCCAGTTGTAAAATCTGATTGCAGTTGTATCAATGCAACCTTCTCAGGCTGAAGGATGAGAAACATATAAACATAGAGGTGGAGGTTATTGGGCCTCAAGCAGGTGAGGAGAGGGCAGGACCAGGCAGGGCAGAGGTGTTGAAGATCAGAAGCTTTCATGCACACGAGGAATGATTGTGGTATGAAGTGTGGTAATTCAGAGGGAGAAGTTGAGAGGTGCACATCAGCCACTCTGTGTGAGCTAAACTGATTTTACTAGAAGGTCCCTAAGAGATATTCCACTGACATTCCTCTATGCAATGAAGGAGAGTGACATGAAAACCTTTGAAGGGAGATGCAGGAAAGAAATTCTCATTTGAGGTGGGAGTTTGGTTCAGATTCATCTTTCAAATGAAAAAAAGACTTCTAAAACTCTTAGTCAGAGAAGGTGGGGTAGAGAAAGCAAATAAATATTGATAATGAATAAAACTGAGAATATAACACCACATTCATTAGGTTGCTCTCTCCTGAGCTTCTGTCATGTTTTCTGTATTTTAAATTAACCAGTTTAGAAGAGGCCAGGTTAATTCCTACCACCTGGAAATGTGCACATGTGTATCTATCTGTTGAAGGTCTTTCTGGAAGCAGGAGGTATTCATCCAGTGTATAATTCGCTCTGTAAATTTTAATTTTAAATTGAAAAATGTCACATAAATAATGATTTGAAGCCTCAGGAACATGAGGCCAACAGTTACATAAAAAAACATGAGGAAAATAAATGTACTCATGTGAGGAGAGAAACAACCACAACAAGGTCTGTGGAATGAATTAAGACAACCTTATGGCAACATTGTTGTTCCATTTATGTCCCAGTCTGCAGAGAAAGTAACCCATTCAAAGTTTCCTGCTGAGTTCTTTGACAATTTCTGTGGCAAATTTCTGTTGAAAGAAGTTCTAAACATTTTTTTCCACAGATATGCTTTTATGCCAGCTTTGACACCGACTCCTTCTATTGCCTTAGACAAATTCCATCCATTGATTAAAACTTTGAGCTTTCCTAGGATTGGTTTGCTGCCTTTGTGAAAGCTCTCATATTTATGGAATAAAGTGGTTGGCTTGTACTCAAACTGCCCACAATGGAAAGTTACCCATGAGACTCCTTGTACCCACAACTGTTTTTGATTCTTGATAAATAAGGGGTGCACTTGCTGTTCATGTGTTAATCTCAGGATTAGTGTTCCAAGCTCATATACATCCATGCTCTCTCTGTCTCTGTTCTTTTGTGAGTTTTTCAGAGTTATTTGCCTGGCTGTGGCTCAGGCTTTACCTCCTTTGGAGCCTGTACCAAACTACCTTGTTTAGTTAAGAGTGTGTCCATCTGAGGTCTGCTCAACTGATAGTACACATTTACAGTCTATTTTGATATTATCCAAGCCTAATTAAAAATCAGAATATTTTCTGATCAGCTACTCAGTAAGAATTAATTTGGGCTCTAGATGCAAACTGTGACAGTGTTAGAAGCCCTTGAATGTTTCACCTGTTTTACTGCTAACACTACTGTTGGCACAGCAGTCCCTACATGGTTGTGAAATCAAACTGAAGTCAGTTCTGACACAGCCCAGCTCTTTGCTTTCACCTTGAAATGAAGTCAAGTTGGAAAATTGCTGAAACCAGCTGTTTGTTGCAGCTTTTTCACAGTGCCTGATTGCATCCTGGATGTCTGTGATGCTGGATTTGGCACTTTGGCCTGATCCTGCCTCCTCAGCATCAGGTCTGGGGGAGAGCACAGCAAAATTTAACATGAAAGAGATGCCACCACTTACGTCCTGTGGTATTTCAGGCTGCTGTTTGCCTTCACTCATCTGTTTTTCAACCTCAGTGGTCTGTTTCAAGCAATGAAGCAATTCCTAAAATTAAAGGGGACTTGTGTGTGCCCAGAATTTCTGCCTGTTGCAGTTGTCATGGCTGGCTCCTGACACTGCTTTAAATTCACATAGTCTGGTCACTCTCTACAACTCCCTGACAGGAGGTTGTAGCCAGTTGGGATTGGCCTCTCCTCCCAGGCAACCACTGGCAGGATGAGAGGAAATGTCCTCAGACTGTGCCAGGGGAGGTTCAGGTTGGACATCAGGAAGAACTTTTTCACTGAGAAGGTTATCAAGCTTTGGAATGAACCACCCAGGGAAGTGGTGTGGTCATTCACCCTAAAAATGACTGGATGTGTCACTTAGTGCCATGGTTTGGGCTTGATGATGCTGGAGAATTTTCCATCCTTAATGGTCTATGATTCTAAGATTCTGTGAAAATCCAGGCTACACAAATCTGTAATGCACACCGCCTGTTGCTCTGACTTGTTTCCTTCTGCTGGCATTTAGGAGCTCCATGTGCTTTCCATTAGAAAAGGAGGTGTTCAATACCAGAATGTTGGGATATCACACATTGTACAATCATTCTCACTTCCCCTCTATTATACACAAAAGCAAATGAACCCTTTGGCATGAAATGATAATATTAAGTCACTACAAAAAGCAGAGATCTCACAGTGTTAAAGGTACAACCATTTAAAGATGAGATTGCAGCTGAAAACTTCATGTGTTTAAATCCCATTTTAATTCAGATGTGTTTCCTGACTTTCATGAATATCTGTGTTATTTATAAGCTTTCACTAAATACCGTTGATGAAAACTTTTCAATCTGTGCCCTGTTTGCAAACTGTTCCTTTCAAATCATCACTATTCATCATATGTGTAAGCTCACGTGGTCTGGTTCTTTGCAACCTGCCTGGATGCCTGAGACACATTCATAGGAAAATAATGAGCAGTATTTCTTCAGTGCAATCTGTTTAACATTCAGAAACACTTGCAGATTGGGAAACAGTTCTCCAATTCACAACTAAGCAAGAGAAGAGGGAGACCTGTTGAATAGAAGAGAGAAGAAGAGCTCTAAGTTAGAATCTAAATTAGATTCAATTATTCTGAAATACATTCATGAATATTTTACTTAGTCAAAAGTACACAGTGAAATATTTAAAAAGGTAGGCCTGACCCAAGATAGAAATAACTTCAGTCTTCAGTATGAATAATGGCAGACACTTTATGTGGTTGAATTTCTCTCTGCACTCATATTATGCCCTTGGACAACACCAGCAGTTTTAATTATTGCAATACCTGACACCACAGAGATGCATAATCTTTACCAGTGAATGTGCTTGAAGACCCAAAATCCAACAGCAACAAAACATGAGGGTGTCTTTCTCACTTAGGTTGGGTTTAAAATAAAGATTAGCCTGACCAGACCCAAATTTCCCCAACTACTCACAGAATACCAGAACTGGAACCAGGTTCCTCAATTCCCAACACCATGCTCTGAATTTGTTTTGAATGGTACCTTCTCAAAATTATTAACTTCAATCGAAATCAATTTAAAATATGGTGGGGGGAGGGGGTTTATTATCTGAAATCATATTTTTCTTAAGACTTATAATGATGTAATTGAGTTTTGTTAATTTTCATTATCTTTCAGTCATTTAATTTCATTCATAAATTGAACAAATGCCTTTGACAAAATTTTGTCATGGCAATAAAGTGGAATACCAAACATATGTTTGAAGAAATTTAGATTTACTCAATTATCAAAAGAACTGCACTTATGCGGTGCTTTTGCAACTTTTTTTTTAACCAAAAGCAGTTTGTGTAGAAATTCTATAACAAAAAAAAACAGGAAAAGGATTTCAGAAGGAAGAGTTATGTTTTGACAGTTGCTTGAAAAGAAGAAAGAGATTATAGTGCCAGAAAATGAGAGTTGTGAAGTGCTGATGTTTCAAAAATGATGTGGAGATTGTATTGAAGAGGATGATACAGAGTACAGAAGACACATAGCTGAAGAGTGGAAGCTGGACAGAAAATGTGCTTTGGTATGGTAATCTGTTGAAATCCTCAAGAAGTGAATCAGGGCCTATTTTAATAGAATATGAATGATTTATACTTATCTCACAACCTACTCTTAAAAAATATAAGCAAAAAAAAAAACCCACCAAATGTTTTTAACCTTTTGACACAATCAACTCCACATCACATCTCTGCTGTGAAACTTTAATGTTCTTTCAGGCTTATCTCCATCTGCAAAATGATTATGGCAAGTACCTGAACCTCTTTAGCAAGTCTTACAACAGCTTTTTTTATTTGTTCCGCTTTGTGGTTTCTGCAAGTGAAGTACACAGTCAGCACCATTTAAGGGGGCCGTTTGAAGTTGGATGCCTTGCACTTTTTTTTTGGTGGCAATAACTATATATACTCTAGTAAATAGAAGATATAAAAGCAGAAGTGTAAGTGGAAAACCTTGATCTATGCAGGCTTCTGAGAAGCACTTAGGCATTAACTCAGGAAGGAATAGGGTGGAAATCCTGCATATTCTTTCACTGTTCATTTCCTCAGTGCCTAAAAATACTCCTTTACTTCACCATTAAGCCAGGCGTGATGAGGGCAAGGTAAGCCAGCATGAAAGCAGAGGTTGCTCTTCTTTTTAAGAACAAAAATATCCAAATAAATCAGCATGTACTGACATACATAACCAAGGATCTGGGTTGTGTTCAAGGAAGCTGTGAGCTGGGGGTGGTTTCTTGGAAGTGGAAGAGGATTTGTGTAGCTTTGGAGAAGAAGCACTATTTTGGGAAGTGGCTCTTTGAACTGCCATGAGCAGAGAATTTGGAGACTCTCATTGCTCCAATAAACCTCTGTATCCAACAATTAGCAAATCCTTGTTAGCAGCTTTTTCTCTGAATGTATTCTGCATGTTTGTGTCTTCTGTTTTATTCACGTACAAATGAAGACTGCAAAGATTATTCTTTTTTTCCTATTCCTTTTTTTTTTTTTTTTTTTCAGGGAAACAAGTTAATCAGAACTATTTTTAAAATTTATTTTTTCCCCTTCACTGTTCCCTCTCGGCTTCAGTTGATAGGTTTCCAAGCCTGATTTCTCATGTCCTGTAAATAAAACAAAGGGATGAGAGTTGGAATATTTCTGATGCACTTATATAAGTTGCACAGGGAACAAGTTCCAAAGGACACAATCACAGATGTCCTCAGTATGGAAGACTACATTTGGCTTAAGTTCCAGAATTAATGACTGTGCAGTTAGTTATTGTGAAAATTGGATTTACTGCCAAGTTTGTTAAAAAGCACTAGTAATTAATATTGAAAATATTTTCTTCCTATATAAGTTAATGCAGTCATATCTTCGGAGTCAACTTGCATCATGATTTGATTGCTATAGCGCAGATTTTATTGGCATCTTTGGTTATTCTTTTAAAATAATTGTCTTATTGTTTTCATTTGATCAGTTAAATTTTTAGTTACTGAAAAAAAAAGTTATTCTGATGCCAAGTAGAAGTAGCTCATCTATAACAGAAACTGATAATTTAGTGAAATGACTGTTCTGGATGATGAGCAAAGCTTGGAGAGAAAAGCTAAGGACCACGGCAGTCAAAGCTGTTCTGTGGAGTAAAATGAGGCTCCTTCACCACAGAATAATGAAGGAAATGGGACTCGAAGTTATTCAAAGAAACCCTTCTTATTAAGAGCATGGAATTTATTACATTTGAATCATACGCTAACAAGGAGAAAATGTCTCCTTTTCAAAATAGTTTTTTGGGAAATTATATAAATTATAGAAATTATAGAACTAGAGAATTATAGAATATTCTGAGTTGGAAGGGACCCACAAGGATCATCCAAGTCAAACTCCTGGCCCTACACAGGACAATCCCCAAGAGTCACTCCATGTGCCTGGGAGTGTAGTCCAAGCCCTTCTTGAGCTCTGCCAGGTTTGGTGCTGTGACCACTGCCCTGGGGACCCTGTTCCAGTGCCCAAGAACCTTCTGGGTAAAGAGCCTTTCCCTCATATCCCACCTAAACCTTCATTGCCAGGATTGGACTCCTTGGATTCTTATCTGTGGTCACCAGAGAGGACAGATCCGTGCTGCTCCTCCTCTTTTCTTTGTTAGAGAGCTCTTGACTGCTGCAAGGTCTCCCCTCAGCCTCCTTTTCTCCAGGCTGAACAGACCAACTGGCTCAGCTGCTCCTCATGAGGCTTCCCCTCGGGACCTTTACCATATTTGCAGCCTTTCTTTGGATGCTAAAGAGACAAATGTGGTCTGTAGGGCTCCTAACAAACACTCTTGTTGGGATATGCAGAGAAAGCCACAGCAGGCTTTGTGAGCCACAACTCAACCTCAGTCAAGGTTATAATGATGGTAGAAACCGTAGATCCCCTCCTCCTTTCTCTGTTGGCTCACATGAAGAAGACAAGAAAGACACCCTTGCTACATCCTGAGCAGGTGCACGTGGGATCATCAGTTTTAAAGAGATTTTGCAGCTGGGTTTCAATGTTTGGGTTTTTGGGGGTTTTTTTTTGTGGTTTTTTTTTCATTGTTGCTGTTATTGAAAATCTTCCCCTCAACAGCTGCATGAAAGAAATTATTGATGGAAGGCTCCATTTCAAACTGATGCAATAAACTCCAAACTATCTTTCCAGAACCAAGGTCTTGCTAATTGCCCTATAGTTTCTTCTTAATGTCTGCAAATAAATCGTTTACACAGGTTTCAAATTGCTTCTCTTAAAAGCTGGATATTAATTAGATTTGTTCCTATGAAAGCACCTTAAGCATCTTTGCCCACTCACTTTCTTATTTGTTTATGCACTTGCACTATAAAAATAGTTAATTAAAAGAAAAATGGAAATCATGTCAGATGCAGAATAAAGTCTCCTCAGTTACTGAGCTTGAAATGCTGCCATAAAAAGCAATGCTTTCTGATGAGGCACATTTTGTAATGTTTAATGAAAGGTAAAATGAAGACTTAAAAAAATGATAGATCATAAAAGATCCCATACTTAATGCAGCACAAGGGAGAGAGATTCATGATTCTGGTGCATGCACATTTAGGAAGGGTTTTCTGTGGCATATCTGCTTTAACTCAATTGACTTTGCAAAAGGTGTTTTAGATGCAGAGTAGCAATGATTCAATTCTTTTTCTCCCTCACTTATCTCCCTTTTGTAATTTTTATAGACATATACACGATACATATGTACATATGTAATTGTGTGATAAGTACATATGTAATTGTCATACTCAAGTAGACAACTAGACTGAGCCTCCTCTGTCCCAGCATCCTCTGAATTTCTGCAAATGTCTTTTTTTCCTTGGATTTTGTTTTTTCTTTTGATTCTTTGTTTATTTATCTAATGACTATGCTTTCATTTGAGATCCACTGAATAGGGCATCTCACAGATCCTATGGCCATGGTAGGTAAAAGGTGCTTGAAGTCATTCAAAACTTGACTTGACAAGAGCAACCTGGTCTAGCTTAACCATCTTTGAGTAGGATGTTGGATTAGGGACCTCCAGAGGTCCTCCCCAAATCAAAATATCCTGTGATTCTGTGGTACTTTATTTCCTGTAAGCCAGCTGGGGCAACGCTAGTATAAAGTTTTTTACCAAAAGTAGATTAAGTATATGGTTTAGTTTGGAGGAGAAGAACCCAGCAGCCTTTGCCCCAAATGCAAAGGAAACCAAATCAACTCGTCTCTAGAAAAGACACGAATGGATTGTCTCAATCCTTACACTTTAAAATTAATAGGAAAAATGATGAGATTTAAATTGTTCAAGAGATATTAAAAATGAGTGGATTTCAGAGAAAACTCAAGATAAAAAGGAGGCAATAATAAGATTATTAATAGGGAAGTAGTTCTTTATACTTAGAAAGTCTTTTGGTAAAATTGAGGGAAGTGTGAGGGCAAGATTTTGGATCTCAGTTAGCAGACCTATTATTTGGCTGTGAAAGATCCAATCTTGTTTTGGTTGACTAGTGACAAATTTATTCATTCTCTCTTATTCCAGTGACCAGAACAGAAAAACATTTCAACAAAAACCATCTGCTCAACTAAATTATTTGGGCTGTGTCACACATTGAGAAGGTCAGAGTTCCTATGTCATATAGATGAACTTTTCTTCTCTAGTATAGCAAGTAAAAAATACAGGTACCTTTTCTAAGTGGCTATAGGCTCCACATTAAAGCTTTTCTCCTAAAAATTCAATGCATAATTAATTTAAATTATTGCAAACATTTTTCTATGAATTTATCTATTAAGTAAACAAGGTCTGGTAGTCTCAAGGGCCAAATTCTTTCCAGAAGAGAACCTCAGGGAGGTATTTGAGAAGTCTGGGTACAAAACTATGAAGGGTAGGTAAAGATTTTTAAGGGAAATAATAGTCTAGGAAATTATTGCAATGGAATTTGAGAACTTTATAATTTATAATTAAAAGTTATAGCTTATACTTAAAAATTAAAAGAGAATTGTTACATTAAGAAGATTATTTATGTCGCTATTCAAAGTTAATTCTTACAGCTCATTGCATCTGTTGTTTTCACCAAAGATTAAAAAAAATAAAAAATAAGATCACATCAGCAGAAGTAAGAGATGACAAAATAACTAGGGTTCATTATCAAGGTAGAGAAGTATTGGATTAAAAGACAAAAGGATTTTCTTCTCATGAAGACTAGAAAAACTTCCATAGGATGAAAAACTTCCACAGGATGAAATCTGGAGAAAGGTTTGGAAATTTTAAAGGTCTTTTGTAAACCCAAGTCTTCTCAGCAGAAAACAAAAGAGAGGGAAGATGGACACCTTTAATTATCTCACAATGATTGTGACCCACCAGAGCCAGGAGAAAACATACTGGAGTGTTTTAGGTGGAATTTCTCCATATCCAGAGGGATATTTTAGTGCCATTGCAACTGACCTGGAATAGAATTTATATCTGTCACAAGGATTATTCAAGAGGGCTACTAAATTTAGAATATGGTTACTAGAATGGAAAAAATTGAGATACTATGTTAAAAAAAAGTATCTAAAAGCATCCCTTCTTCTGACTAGAAAAACAAAAGATAGAAGGGGATGTAATTATTGCTTATAAATATCTACAAGCAGGTAAATTCCAGGAAGAGATAGAAGCCAAAGGACAAATGGAGAATAAATTGATCATAAATATGGTTAGGCAGGGAATTAGAAGCAGCCTTGGAGGAAGGAGATTAATGAAGATCAGCTGTTCTCTTGGAGTAGTAGGTACAGGTCACATAACTAATTTTAAGAGGGAGTTTGATAAATGCATGACTAGTGAGATTTGACATGACTTCCTGTGATGATGGAGGGCTGGAACTGATTACCCAGGAGATCAGTTCCTAAGTGGATAGATAATTGGTGGAGGGAAAAGGGAAAAAGCCAAGCAGCACATAGAATTGGGACCTGGATGGAGAGAAAGCCAGAGTGGAATTAATTTACCCATTTAGGAGCTAGATATATGGATTAAGAGAGTCTTTTATGTTCACCCTGTAGACAAACAGAGGAATCAGCATTTTCAATAGGCAATTAATTCCACCAAAACAGCAGCATATAAACCCAGAGTATTTATCCTGTGTAACCTGCTGTAGGTGAACCTGCTCAACAAGTGGGTTGGTCTAGGTGGTCTGTGAGGTCTTTTTCAACCTCAACCATTCTGTGATTCTATGAATTATCTTCTGAAGAGAATTATCTTTTTCTAAGCCCTTCCTTGTTGAAAATAGCAAGAACATAAAAGGCAATCTTACAAGCCTGGATTTTCAGTGGCTGTAGTTAGTTGAAATGAATCTTACCATATCTAAAGGAAAATGTGTGAATAAATGGGGAGATATAGAGGGAGATGTGAGAAATTATTCTACAGAGAGGAAAACGAGGGCAGTGATTTAACCTAATTTCTGTAGTTCTACAATAACCTTGATATTTATTCAACATATAAATTACATTTGCAAGTGATTTCCTTGGCAATAGAAGTGAATTGATAATGACAGTGTGTGCCTCAGAGAAATCCTGTTAAAGATGTGTGTTGGAAGAGTTGAAAGGTGAACACTTCATCTAAGTTTATGAAAATCATTCTTTTCTAATTTTTTGTCAATGTTTCTTAAGGTTACAAAGCTTTTGCTACCTAATATTCAACGAATTTTGTCTGAGGAGAAACAGAAGCTTATATATATATTTAAAGAAATTAAGTTTTGAACCAATTAACTGTCCTCTACCACATTTACTATAAACCCACACTTTTTTCTTATGTTAATCTGGGTGCTGAATTCTTCAAAATTCTGAAATTTGTCTTCTGATGTAGTCATAAAATTATGGGTTGTATTGGAAGAGACCTTAAGGACCATCTAGTTCCAACTTCTCTGGAATACTTGAAGGGGTCTACAAGAGGCATGGAAAGGGACTCCTGACATGCACATGTAGGGGTACAACAAGAGGTGATGGAATTAAACTGAAAGAGAATAAGTGGAAAAAATTCCCACTGTGAGCATGGTGAGACACAGGAAAATGCTGCCCAGATAAGCTGAGGATGCCTTATCCCTGCAAGTGTTTAAAGCCAGGCTGGATGGGGCTTGGAGCAACCTGGGATAGTGGAAGGTGTCCCTGCCCATGGCAGGATGGTTGGAACTGGATGGTTTTTAAGGTCCTTTCCAATACAAACTATTCTACAATGATTCCATGATTCTTATAGCCCTGAACATCTCTGGCTAGAATTATTTGTAGAAGGACATTACTGTTCCTAACCTAATCCCTGGCTGCTTGGAAAATTTCTTGGTATTCTTTCTGTACTGACTTCAACCCTCTGCAGGCTCCCTGTTTGTGTTTAAGTTTGTCCAGGAGTACCTTGTGGATCCATGCTGGTGTCCTGGCATTTCTGTCCAACCACTTCATCAGGATATGTTGCTCCCAAGTTTCGACAATGTGATCCTTGAATGCCCACGAGCTTTCTTGAGCTTCTCTTCCCTCCAGGGTTTTACTCCATGGTACTCTACTAAGCAGATTCCTGAAGAGGCCAAAGTTTGCTCCCCAGAGGTCTGTGGCAATGAGCTTGTGCACCCTCCCTGCTTCCCTAAGAGTCTTGAACTTCACAATTTCATGGTCACTGCAGCCAAGGCTGCCCTTGAGCTTCACATTCCCCACCAGCCCTTCCAATGCACTCCAGGGACCTCCTGCACTGTTTTTGCCCTGCTGTGTTGTCCTTCCAACAGATATCAGAGTGTTTGAAGTCATCCATGAGAACCAGGGCTTGAGAGCTTGAGGCTTCTCCTAGATCTACTGGATCTCCCTGTTTGCGTTCCCTGTAGTAGACCCCACTATAATGTCACCTGTCCCTGCCTTCCCTTTAATGCTGTCCTGTAGGCTCTCAGTTAACTCCTTATCCATCCCCAGGTGAGCTCCATGCACTCCAGCAGGTGATTGGCATAGAGGGCAACACTGCCTCCTCATCTCCCTTGCCTGTTCCTCTTAAAGAGCCTGAATTCTTCCATCCTAACACTCCATTGTCATGGGAGCCATCCCACCACCTCCCTGTGGTGCCAATAAGATCACAGCCTAGAGCCTTGTGCTCAACTCTAACCCCTCTTGTTTATTCCCTGTGCCAGGTCACTGTCTGGAGTGGCTGGAATTCCTTTGTGCTGCTCTTCAGGGGCCCTTCTGTTGACCTCTGCAGTCTCTGGGAATCTCCTGCTGGCACTGGCATCCAGCTGGTGGGATGGATTGAGGCCCCTTTCCCCTACCCTGTTAGAGGAAATTACTGCAATACAGAAAGTGCAGTTACAACAGTGATTTGCAATTTCCTCCAAACCACACAGACATCAAAGCTTGTGAGACACATGAATGAACAATCTCAGATGAATGCCAAATTGGGCAAAAAGACAAGGGGCAAGATCAATAGCAAATACCAAAGAAATGGAAAATGTATCTTTCTTATGTAAAGGAACAGTGATTCCTAGCAAAGATCATTAAATGTATTGTTCCTGCCATGCCATGCAGATGAAAGAATTCTATTTATCTCCTGCAGGGATTTGTTTGTCTGGGAGTATTCTTTTATTAGCTGTGACCCAAAGCCAGTTCAAAGTTACTTTGAAAATATCTGTCACACAAACACACACATGCACACCCTTTGTCTTTTCACTTCTTCTAGAGGTCACACATTTCACCTGCATATTCCTACCTCCCACACTGACCTTATGCAAACCACTACAATGGAAGAACTACTGATATCTCCAGGTTGATATACTGATATCAGCTGTTACCCTCTCCCAAGGCAGATGCTCATAGCAGTGGTTGTGTCAGGGGTCAGAAGCCAGCAAATAAAACTTCTACCATTGCCTTCTGCAGTTGCCCTCACCTTGTCACAAACTCTGTGTAGTCCCAGCTGAAGTGATACAATCCCTCATTGTTGAGTGGGCTCTTCCCACCAAGGTTAAAAATCATAAACTTGGTGTTCTGATCATCACAAATGATGTCTCACCTATATCACTCTTCCTTCCAGTGAAGAAAATTTGGGGATTTTGTCATTTTAGAGATGAAGGAATTGAACAGAGATGTACAAGGTACTGTTGCTACATCCACTCATGTTGCTATTTCCATTTCCCCTGTAAGCAATAATTGATGGATAGAATCAATATAAAAGTCATTCTTATGCCCCATGTTTCAAGCACTCACACTACAGCAGGTCACACACAGGGCTTTCTCAGCCAGAGTTACTTGTCCTTAAAGAAGTGGATGTCCAGCTGGCTTTCTAGCAATTGGCCATTACAAGGGAATATTCACTGCATTGAATTTACTGAGCCTGGGCAAAGCTGGCTTGGTTCGGTTAGTTTGTTGGCACATTTGCATTCTGCAGCAGACAGAAGTTTGTTTTAATTACTTAGAAGTGTTGCGTGCACACAAATCATTACCAACCATTTGCTTGTAATGCAGACACACAAGGGGAAGAGCTTCTGCCAAGCCAGTATGAGTGGGCCAGTATTTTACTGTGATTAATATCTTGCAACTGAAAAATCAGAATGTTTTATTATTTTTTTTGATTGTTTTTGGCCTCCCAACTGCCCCTAGAATTCTGGCTTATATATTTGACCTGAACATCTGCAACAGAATGAGAAAATCAGAGGACTCCTGTCACACAAGCCACCCTCTGTCCAGCACTGGAGCTGCATTGTATTTTAAATGTTTAGAGCAAAGGAAGACAGATTAGGTAGAGTTACTATAACAAAAAATAGTGGTGGTATTTAAAATATTCCCAAAGCTTTGCCCAGTGTTCATTAATACATAGTTAAAATAATAGAATAGCTTAGGTTGGAAGAGACCTTTAGGAACAGCAAGTCCAGCTGCTAACCCAGCATTGCCAAAACAGCTACTAAACCATGTCCATAAGTGCCACAAATACATATCTTCTAAATAGCTCCAGGGATGGTCACTCAGCCACCTCCTTGGGCAGCCTCTTCCAATGTTTGGCAACACTTTCAGGGATGAAATTTTCCCAAAATCCAATTGATAGCTCTCCTGTCACAGCTTGATCTCAACTCCTCCTGCTCTATCACTTGTTACTTGGGAGAAGAGGCCAACACCCACCTGGCTACAACCTCCTTTCAGGGGATTATAGAGAGCAATAACACCCCCCCTGAGCATCCTTTTCTCCGGGCTAAACACTCTTAGTGCTCTCAGATTCTCTCTGGATCCTTCCTCAGCCTTGTTGCCTTCTTTGGACATGCTCCAGAATCTCAAAGTCTCTCTTGAACAGAGGGGCTCAGAAGTGAACTCAAGATTTAAGATGTGGCCTCACCAGTTCCAAGTCCAAGAGGGTGATCACTGGTCCTGCTGTTCCCACTGTTCCTGATAGAAATCAGGATGTCCTTGCCCTTCTTGGCCACCTGGGAATGTTGCTGATTGGAGACATTTGTGCTTGGACAGTGGCTGGGGCAACCACTAGTAATAACTGATACATAAAGAAAGTCTGTGTTCAGACTTCTCATCTGCAGTCATGCCAGTTGCATAAAGTAAATTTTTGTATCCACCCAGAGCCATGTAAGTGGTTCTGACTTTTTTCTTGATGGATGAGACATAAAAGTTGGCTGACACAAACAGGAGGACTAGATGGAAAGGAAAAGCTTTTGGCTGTCACAAGCTGAATAATACACCCCAGCTGTGTGCTCAGTTTTCAGTCTGTTGGTAGCAGAAAGCAACACCAGCTCCAGTTTACTGCATAGACAATCTTTGATGTGATAGCCATGAATTTCACAGCCTCATACAGTTTTTTTTTCTCACAGCCTGCCTTTTTGTAGGATTTGTGCTACTTTGGAGAGTGGTTGAGGCCAGACTTGGTGCAGAAGCTGAGGAGATGGAGTCATTTGGGCTGGACCACTTCATTGTTTCAGGGAAGATGGAAATGGTCAGACTTAGCACTGCATAATGGATTATTGCAAGTTCTTGGAACTCTGGTAGTTGACTGTGTGCATCCTCTTAATCCATTGCATTTTGTCTTTGCTAGAATTTAGGTTTGGTTAAATCACTGTGGGTTAAGAGCATGAACAGACTGCAGCTGCAGGCAGGAAATGTGTTGCACCAATTCTGACTGGCAGAGCAGCAGCAGGATGATCCACAGCACCCAAAGTGACTCAGGAGATTTTGTTTGGGCAAATGAATTTTATTATCAAAATATCTGAGTCACAGCAAAATTCCTTGGCTTGCTTGAAGCACCCCAGAGTATGTAAGACATCAGAGTTGACAGGAGACTTTTGGTTGCCTAGTGGTGGTTACAGAGCAGCCAGAACATGTGGGGCATGAATATCTGGGGATGCCCTGTTATGATGTCTAATGTGATGTGCAACATGTTTCAAAATGTAAACTCTCAAATGAAACCCTGATGTGTCCAGCTATTTCAGATCTTAAATCTGTAGGAGAATTATCTTTGCCCTCTCACCATATTTTAGCACTTCAAGTTTACTTTTCCTCATTGTCCTAGCTACTTTCAATGATGTGACAAGCATGAAAACTCCCAATTAATTCTATGTAAGTCTTTCCACTAATTCCAATAAAAATGTAAATCACCATTGGGTATTTCTTTGCATGGTTACATATGAAAAAGGAGCAGAATGGCACTGCTGTTTTAATAGCCTAGAATGAAAATAAGGGTGTACAGTGCTGATCAGAGGTTCAAAATAAACGTACCTGCTCTGAAATCTAGGCAGCAGTTCATTGTACAAGTATGATATTTAATCACAGCAGGGTGGTCAGGCTTCTGGGGATGTTATAGCTGTGTTAAGACTAAAAATAGAGATGAGTTAGTACCAAAGTACCAACCTGCTTTTTCAAGGATGTGTACTCAAATGTTAAGAACCTTAACCTAGTGCCTTAGAGACATGTGGCTTGAATATTTATTATATGCAAAGTGATAACAACATTTCATGTAGTGAATTCCTCTGATAGAGCATTAGCTGGTGGTAGAGCTCTTGTTCACCTGGGGAAACAAACTCTTTAGATCAGTTTGAGCTGGGTTTTATACTCATGCAATCTGCCTGTCCTTGGGTGGCCTCCAAGTTGTGTCCAGAGGATGAGGGGACAATGGATGGAAAGCTTGGAATAGGGAGGGCTGAGGCTGGCTGAGATCATTCCCAAACTTGCTTTTCATCAAGCAGGGACAGGATAGCCACAATGTGCTCCTGCACAGGGACAGCCATGCCTTTAGGCTCTCTGATCTGCCTCCTGCAGCCATTACCTCTGTGTGCAGCTTTTGGCAGGACCACAGGCTTGCAGAAGTGCAGGAATGATATCCTTAAGGGCTGGAGCTGATTGCAATAATAATCCTCCTCTAGGGAAGACAGAAGTACATTTTCCCCCTCTTTGAGGCACCCCTTAAACCTCTGTGTGCTCTTCTCCCCACCGTGGCAGCAGCAGGTTTGGGCTGCCTGACTGCAATTAGCACTTTGCTGCCAATACAAAGTGAGGAGCAGCACTTTGTTGATGGCTCATGAAATTATGTGGGATAGAGCAGAGCAATGTAGGTGGTTCTGACTGGAGCTGCCAGGACCAACTAGCAAAATGACTCCTTCTGCAGGAAAGGAGGAAAAGGGGGTTTATTCCATGTTAAAAAGCAAATTACGAAACCTTAATTGCTCTTTTTTGGAGCCTTCATCTGGTATGTTCTGGTGAAAACAGAATTATATGTGTTCTGTCTGGCAAGAAATAATTTCATTTTACCACTCTACCTTTTATGAAAGCTGGAGATGGGACCCAGTTTGGCAATATCTTGAGGAAACTGCCAGGCCTTGGACATCTATTATGGGTCCCCATATATATGCAATGGGAAGCCCAAGGAGCATGCTTTAGTAGTTTTTTACATCTTTCCAGAGGCACTACTGGAATTTTAGAAGTTTAATACTACTAACTACTGTTGGACCTGAGTTCAACACATATACTGGAGAAAAAAAAGTGCTGAATTCACTCCAGCTGTGATCATCCCCTTTTGTGTTTGCTTTGGCAGACCTTTCAGGGAATAAGCACATCACCACCTTGTTACAGGATGGCATTTCACTCTAAGTTTCTTTTAACTCAATATTGACACTTAAGAGGCACTTTAGTATTTGCAAAGAACCACAAATGTATTAAACTTGGGCCTGAATGTCAGTTTGTCTGCCTGGTCTTAAGATGGATCTGGGTTTACTTGTTGCTTAATACCCAATTATTTTTTTTTTAATTTATAAGATATTTCTTGTTGAGGGAAGGGAGGTTTTGTGTCTTCAATTGCATTTCAAAGTGAAGGTTCAGGATCTCCAGTTCAGGATCTCTTTTTTGTGCCTGTTGTTTTGTCCCATCTCTTGATGAGGATTTCCCTATGGTACCTGCAGGTTCATTCTGTTTTGGTGTTGGGTTTGCTCCATTCTGTCCAGAATTTCCTACAGATCCTATTAAATCCTCAGCTTTCTTCCCACAGCTTCTTGCAGCTAGGCATTGGGACTTTGCTTCTAGTCACGTGTGTGGCTGACACTGGGAATGGCTCAGAGGATGTTCCTGTGGAGTCCTGCTCTATAATTCTTACTGGCTACTTCGAGTTTGCTTTCAAAACCACATTCCCCCTCCCTCCTTCCATAATTTGTGAGCCTTTACAGATTAAAACAGAATAGAATGGACTGTTTCATACATAAGAGGGACTTACAACAATCATCTAGCCCATCTACAAATATTATCCCTGACCCAGCTTCCTGCTAACATAGTGAAATACACAGGGATGCATGCAGGAAAATGAAACTTCCTATTGGATTTCCACCTTTATTCTGGTTCACTATGAGGTTTCCTGTGATGGTTTTTCAGTTTGTTTGTTCCCCTCACCTCATCCCTCTTACCTCTGTGGATTGGGGCAGAAAGGAAGGGAGAGGAGTATTTTTAATGAGCAATGAACTGTTCTGAAAACTCATTCCAGTTGGGAATGACACACCAACAGCCATGCAATGTCCCAAAAGCATCGCTGGAAAGACATGAGTGCTGTAGCTGACTCTGAGCAACCCTTATGAGGTGTTTAATCCTCTCTGTTGACCTGCACTGACTTGATTGCTGCCTAACTTAGATGGTTGAAAACATTCTGCTCTTGTTAAGCATTAAAATGGGTGCCCAAAGTAATCATTTTATACATGGCCCTTTCTTCCACAGCAATAAGTGGGTATTTTAAAATTCCTGTGTCTAATGGATGTTATTAGGATACCATGAGGTGCTTTGCTGCCTGTCTTAGAGGAGCTGTATAATAGCTGAGATTGATGTGTGTTGACAAAAGAGATCATACCCTGAATTATTATTCATATTACAGTGAGATGTAGAGTGCTCAGCTCCATTGTATTAAATCATGCATGAATTAAAACAAGAGAAGATTGATGCTTTTTGCAGTCTTGGAATAAAACAAGCAAAGGATACAACAAAGACAGGAGGAATGTTACCTGGTGATCATGAGATAATCGTGGTCACTGTGATTACTGGACTGTTGAAACAATGTCCTCATTTTTCACATCAGAAACTATTTGCAGAAATTATGCAGTAGATTTTTTAACATAAAGAATTTAAATGGAGTTCTTCTGTATTCACGGGGAACACTTCATGAAAGGGAAGTATCTAAATTTGTTGAATAAATTATTCACTTGGAAGTAATTGTCAGCCTGACTTTTTCTGATGTCCTTCATGGCACTGAGGTATGAATTCATAGTTCAAAGAAAATCAGGAGCAAATTTAAACTTAGCTGAAGTACAGCATTCTCCACTTAAATGGGGTGTTTCTTCCAGCATGACCTCACTCGCATCAATGTGATGGCACACAAACTTCATTAATTCTCAAATTATCTTTTTTCATGAGCAGATGAACAATAAATACTAGTTTCCAGTGGATTAATAAGGTGAAGTGTATTCCTTATTTTTTAGTAAGAGTGAGGCCAGGTTGCAATGACCAGTGGGTAGGGTCTCATTCAAAGGCTTTCTAGACAGTCAGGCAATTGAGACACAAATTTGTGCTTGTATTTACTTAGACAGCACATTGGTTTTAGACTTGTTTTCTTGAGAAATCAGTCAGCACATGCCAAAATCTCCCTACTATTACTTCCAGCCCTTGCAATTTTATTCCTCTCCTGTGCATACCTGGTAGTGATTTGAGCGGCTGAATTTCCTACTTCCTTTGTAAGCTCTCTTACAATGAGAAGTACAGATTTCATGCCTTGCACTCACACTTGTCCTGTGTTTTTTACAACATGCTTCTTCTTGAATTAAGTGTCTGAAGAGTGGCAATAAATAAGAAAAGAATAAGAGGAGCAAGGCTGAGGAACCTCAAGTTCTAAATAGATTTCAGAGGAAATGGTGAATAAATGGTGAATAACGGGTGAGAAATGAAGAATGCAATCTGGATTTGAGTTTAGGATTGCATCAGGTTTTCTTGTAGTAGTTTTCTAATGGGAAAACTGAGCATCAACAGTATAGTGTACTTCCCAAAGTTTTTTAAATATAAATTAGCATGATAATTGTAGAAATGGAGATAGCCGTAGTATTTAAAGAGCTTACAGAGAACTAACTGTTTGCAATGACAATGCTTGGTGTTATTAACAGAATTCCTTGTGCAATATGGGGGAATATTTGTTAAAGTTTAACAAAATTTGTTAAAGTTTATTTTTTTTTAAAATTTGTTAAAGTGAGATTGTGATTGGCTGGAAGAAGGCATGGGCGGAGGATGAACTGGAATCTGATTGGGTGATGGAAGGGGTGGGCAGCATCTGAGCCAGCCAATGGCTGCCCTTCTTCTGTTCTGTTAGGCTTCAGTTTGGTTTCAGTCATGGTGGAGATTAAAGATATAAAGAGGGGCTGATTTCTGCAATAAAAAGATCTTTTTCAGATGCATAAGGGTGTCCATGTCGCTTTGTTCCCCAGAGCAACAGTTCCTCAAAGACACATTCTGAGACTAAGCCTGCTTGATATTTTCTCAGATGGGAGAGAAGATAATCAAGGCATGATTCAACCACTATTTTAGGTGACAGGTCCCACTCCTAGTGCTGTTTCTGATTAGCACAAAGCCAAGGTGAAGGACTTCAGCTTTTTTCAGGGAGGCAGAGCTGGGCTGTGTGTGTCACAGGTTATTCCATATCACTGTCAAATGTGCATTCTGCAAAGCTCCTGCTTGCTTTGACCATCCCTCACCAGAGGCATTCAGTAACTGTAAGTATATATATAAACAGAACTAGGAATTGGTAGTTATTCCTGAAACAGACCTCCACTTAGAGCTTTAGGGAACATTTCACCAAGTCTGTCACACTGAATTAATTTTCTATTGCCCTTATTTTTATGTTCCATCCCAATTAAGGGAGTAAAACAGTCCAGAAGACATGCATAGAAGAAGAATAAACCTTCTCATTTATGTGAGAATAATACAAGAAAGTTGAATAATGTGGATTTAAATTGTGTATGAAAATGGCTTGTTCCCACCACTGCTTCCATTCAAAATGGTTTGTGGCAATACTCATTTTTACCTCTCATTGATGTCTATGCTTTGATTTGACCATTTATTTTACCTTGCTGTTACAGATCAGGTCTAGATTTTGGCCACAAATATTCCCTATTACAGAAAAATCTATTTAATGCTCTTGTGTTGTATTAATTCATGTGAACCATTGTATAATTGCTTCCTCAGTACACATTAAGTGTGGGAATGTTGTATAAGTTGCACTAAAGCAGGAGCTCTGGCAGGTGCTGTCACTTCCACTAGACATTCTCTGCCTTTCCCTTGTGTAATATGTCTCAGTCTAGTGCTCGAAGTTTGAAACAGAATAGCTGAAATAAAAGGTTTATTATAGCATTTTGGGAATTATTGCTGCTTTCTGCATCTTCAGTTCCTCCCTTTGGGCTCTTTTTCCTTTTATGCTGTTTTTCCTTTGTTATTTGAAGGGCTGATGTTTATGTACACAGTCACGTCTTCTCAAGTGTGCTTGGGGAAGGAACTTCCAGCAGCTCCCCTGAGAGGGTGGAAGAAGAGTCCTCCTCTCCATGCAATGACTTTCAGAATGTGACTGGAAATTTCCCTAAGGTCACCTTGTTCATCCTTGTGCTCAAGAGTTTTAATGCTGTAAAATCTACCTCTGAAATATGACAATCCATGGCTGTCTTTCATTTTTGCAGATTACCTGTTCTATAAATATTACTTCTCTCATCCCAGACCTCCCCTCATTACCAGCTATTAATGTCTTAATAACGCTGGCATTCACTAAGAAAATTCACTTCACCTTCTATCACATTCTCACATTCAGATCAGAATGGATCTTTTCCTTTTAACTTCAAAGAAATTTTTTTTTTTTCCAGGAGATGCTTGCTATTCAGAGATTGTATTTCACATTGCAATTGAAAGGGATTTAATGATCCATTTATAATAATTAGAGCGGTCGTGTTTTTGTTCTTAATATATTTTGTGAATGACTAACTGCAGTACCTCCCATCTGGCCTCAGTAATGCTTGATGGGGCACTTTCCTCGATCACGTCTGGAAAGTTTCATAAAAAGAGTAATTTCAAATAATGAAAGTTATAATGGTGATGTGTAAGTCTTTATATGACACACCTATTCAAATCATTTGTCATGCCATGGAATTTCTGGAATAGACTATCAGAATGAAGAGTGTTATGCTGTCTTCCAGAGTTCAGTGTTTTATTTACTCTATGACCTTATTTTTCAATAACATTTTAGGTCTACCAGACTTAACACAACTAGAAATTGTAGCCTCAGGCTGCATTTGCCAGTTAAATAGCATGACTGTGTTATACCAGGGGAGTCTATAATGGTATAATAGCTTCATAGCCAGACTAAAATGTAATTAATCATCTATTAAGAACTGGAAAATAACTGTAATTGGTCACCCCATATAGCAGGAGCTGGTTAGGCAGAGAATTAATGAGTTTAATGTTAAGTCATTTCTCTCACCATTTTACCTAAACATTTTACTGTAGTCATTTACTCATACATTTATTCATCTTTTCATTCATTCATTTATGCTCTCAGCATCAGCTAAGCATCAGTGTCTTGATCTTATTTCTGGAAATTTTCAACATGCTACATGGGCTCATATTTTTTGTGCTTTGATGAATGGAATATGAAAGTGCTAATGGAAGGACAACTCTTTACCTGATTAATCACATCTAAAATTCAAAGGAAAGAATTAGACAAGGATGCCAGTGTAAAATATGAATGCCAAGTGGCTTTATCTGCACCTAAAACATGCCAAACCCTGATGGTTTCCTTCTTGATAAAAGAAAGTATATTTTCTTTTTCTGGATTTCAGTGGTGATTGAATTGATAGTGTCAAAGTTCTCTAATGAAGAAAGACTGGGAACTGACACATGCATTGTAAAATGTTCAAGGAATTGGATATGCTGGGATGAATGTGGGTTGTAGGAAAAGGAGAAGTAACTGGTTTCAAAAGGGAGGTTGATCGATTTACAGATGGATTCCAGAATGGATTCCAGAACAGATTCCAGAATGGATTAGATGATGTATTTGTGCTACTGCAGGAGGTTTGTGGAACAGGAGACTGAAGAGAACCTTCCAGGGCCTGTCTTACTGAGGAGGGAGGAAAGGAGGAGGTGACATATTTGGTCACAGAGCAGGAGGAAAACTTCAACAGTAACATCTTGAACACAACTGTGGAGGTGAGGTTTTGGTAGACAAAGAGAAAACTTTTCTGAGATAAGGGACAGGTGCACCTGGACATCATCTAGTTGTGTGGACTCTGAAGAAAGGTGTGTCCTGGAGGAATTGCCAGAGCAGATGCAAAAGTTTTCAGTAATTCAGCTCAGATCTAACAAGAAAACTAACACTCAGATATTTTTTATGCTGTAATAAGTGCTCAACATGAATATTAATGTGGGGTGTCACTGGATCCTTCAGACACTGCTGGGACACAAAGAATAACCTCAATACAAACAATGGGAGGCACCAGCAGACTTTATTAGAATTTTCAGGCACTGTCTTACACTCTGCCAGTCTGAAGCAGATGAGCATAAATTGAATTTCATGCTAACTTGCTTTGGGCAGTGAACACCCAAATTTTTAATTAATTTTTAGTGAATTAAGGTAAATTAATTTTTAAAAAACAAAAATAGCATTATTAATCTGCTCCACAGTCTGCATATAAGACAGGCAATGCTGATGGTGTCATTAATGATATTGATGTAATAACTGCATGGTGGCTGGAAAGGTTGGCAAAAGTACTAGTGACTAAGTAGCTTGCTATAGAAAAAATCAAAACCACCAGAATTGAAGGATTTAGAAACAACAAGATGGGGATGGGAGGAAAACCACTGAAGCTGGAAAAAAGAATGAAACTCTATACTGTAAAGGTGGTGGAGTACAGAAACAGTTTGCACAAAAAGTGGTTGAGTCTCTATCCATGGAGATATTCAACCCCCAATTGGACATGTCCTTAAGTGACCTGCTTTAACTGTCCCTACTCTAGGCAGATTGATGGGACTAGATGATCTCCAGAGGTTCCTCTCACCTTCCAACTTCAACCAATCTGTGTGATTTTGTACAAAATTATAGTTCCACAGAAACCTTCACTTTGGATGTTTGCTCATTTTTCAGTGTTTGATTTTGTAGCACTCGGTGTTTTACTGTTTTACTTTCATGGGTACATGTGCATGTACAGGGATGGGGAATGTGGACATGAACACACACACACACACACACACACACATGCACACATATATAAAAATATATATATGTATATGTATATATGTGAGTGAAGTATAACTTCTGACATATAATTAGCACATCAGGCTTGACTGCCAGCCCTGTGAAGATTACTGTTTTCCACTTAGGACAGAGAGTGGGGAAAACTCTGATTTAGAAAGAAAACAAAAGGCTTTTTCCCAATGTCTGATTTCTGACCTACAGCATAACCATGCAAAATCCTCTGAGTTTACACTGTCTATTGATAACACTGGAAAATCAACATATATGCACAGAGTAAGATATCCACACCACCAGGAAGTGCCAAAGTACCAGGTATTGACTCGATTCTATGCTCTGTGCATGAGAAGACCAAGGAGTCACTGTAAAAACAAAGCCATGTTGGTCCATTCACCATGTCAAGATATGCTTGAGGAAAGGTTTCCTTTCTGACAGAAGCCATAAGATAAGGGCTGAGGCAAGAAGGCAAGCACAGCCCCATATATTTGTGTGTAGGATGTTTGGGTTGCTCTAGCCTGTCCTTATATCCACCCTCCTCAGCCAGATCCGCAGGGAATTGAGCAAACAGATGGCTCAAAAAGGGAACTAACTAGTCAATTTTTCAAAGATAGCTGAGAGGATGTCCTGTAAGCTTCGTCACCTTTTCTCTTCTAAAAGAATATTTTTAAATCTGGAGTGAATCAACATTGACCAAATTGTCTTAATCTGGGGAGAAAATGAATGCATGACTAGGGACTGTTTTAATGGAGATTGTGTCTCCATACAGAGATTGCTGCTCTCACCTGTCATTCCTACCAATCTTTACCTGACCACAGTGAAAGATTGGTGTGCAGAGCATGGACTGTGGGGCTGCAGTCCAGTCTATGTATTTTCTTCTTTGGGATATGGAAAAAAAAGTTAAGAAATGCATTTCCTGAAGTAGTGAAATGGCATAAAAGTATAAGGGAAGAGAAATGAAGGTTTGTATCTTCTGTTTTTTTTTCTGTATTTTTCTGGTTAATTTTGAAAAAAATGGTTGAATATTTTTCATCTTCAGAGATATGAAAAGTATTAAAAGAAATCATAAGCATGTCCAGAAATAAAATAAATTTTTAAAAAATAAGAACAAGAAGTTTAAACAAAGTTAAAAAACATGAACAAAAGTCTTGAAAATTAAAAAATTTCAAGACAGACTTTTAGCACTTTTTTTTTTTTTTTTTTTTTTTTTTTTTTAACTGGGGACAGGGGAGGCAAAGAACTTTTCAAGTACATGGAAGAAATAGAATTTTTAGCTTATATAGATGAGAATGCTGCAGGAATAAGGGGCACAAAACTGCTAGAACATGGGATCTGAGTACCAAAGTCACTAAGGAGATAAGGAATAAACAGCAGCATCTGCAGACCGGCTCAGTGCCATGGAAAGAGAGACAATCCTGAATTTGAATGGGGAACCAGATTGCAGAGAGAGCCTCATCTGGTCTCCTGCAAACATTCGGCTCTCAAAAACCAACAGAGCTGTGAGTTTCCATTTGGTTTTATTGTCATTCCCAGTGAATAGGGGGAGCAAAAATGGCAGGAGAGGGAATGAGGATGGTACAGAGAGCTTTTAGAAAGTACTTGGACAGTCCTGAGAGCTTTGGAGTCAGATGAGAAGGGAGTCTGAAAAGAAATAGAGCAAAGTATATCTCATCAATTGACAGAAGGTTTCACAGAATCATAGAAGAGAGAAATGCAGAGAGAGGAGGATTGTGCAGCTTGTTCTGCTGAAGCTGTGGAGCCTAAGCTGGCTGCCTGGGAAAGCAGTGCTACCTGTTCACAATATTACAGCATTTTATGCAGGAACAAAAATAGAAGAATATTATTTTCCAACTTCAAAGAAGGCTGGGTGTCCAAAGAGAGATCTAAGGAGAGTTGTGATCTATTATGTTGAACTAGTCATCATTAACGACCAGACTGATTTAATACTGTTAGCAAGGATGTGGCTGCAGCTAAGACAGTGTGAAATGTGAGTCAGGATTACAGTTTTCACAAAGAAAAGGAGGATTATACTTTATGGCACACTTATCAAGGGCTGTGGAATAGAAGGCATGGGGTGAAGATAAGGATTGTGGACCTTGAATCAGGAGAGGTGCCTGAGAAGCCCTTGAAAGGGAGAATGGTAAAAATAAATTAGGAGTGGCTTATATCGAAGTGGTTTATATCAAACGAAGTTTACAATCACATATGAAGAAATGGAAAAAAAATCTTAATTCTGTCATTGTACAATAATGTTCCAAAATACATAGTAAAACAATAGTATTAAAACCGAAGAAAATGAGAAAGAATAAAGCATGGAGTGAATATTCATTAAAAGAAGGAAAAAAACCCCTTTGTGCCATTAGAGATTTGCACAGAGTTGGGCTGTCGTCCTCCTGCTGTAGTTGTTACTGTTCTTGGACTGAAGTCCAAAACAAAAGCATAAAAGGAAGATCCAGCCAAACTACAGCTGGCAGATTATTGCAGATTCCTGGCAAACTGCTGTGAATGTGCCTCGCTTGCGTTTTCTTTACAACCTTCACCAGCAGCTACTTCAGCCCCTCCAGTAATGAAGATGTGACTCTCTCATTTACTCATATTGAAGCTATTCCATTTTAACATAAATAATTAATTATTCATTGGAGCAGGAATTAGGAGAAAGTGTCCAGTATCCCAGGTGAATGCCCAAACTATTGTATTATGGAGAAATTCCCATTTTCTCTTGCTCATTAGGTCTTAATTCAGCTATGCAGAGCAGAGCAGTGTCAACAGAAGTAAATGGAATGACTCTGTCCCAAATGACCACACAAAGCACTGAGGAGGGCATCTCCAGAGAAGGTGAAAAGCCTGTGTTCATTTGAAGCAGAGCTTTAACACATAAGAAGATGTAGCCACATGAGTACAAAGTTTTCTTGAGCCAAGTTTCTTCATTTACACCTGGGATACAATTTGGTTAAATTACAAATTTACTCATCCATAGAAAATAAAGATATCTGTGGGAAGGGCTGCCTTCTGTCACAGGACATGTCGTTCATTCTTAAAGACAAATTCCTAAGAAAAAGAGAGAGAGAGAGCATAATTCATGGAAACTTTCCAGCCACCTGCAGAAATATCAGCAACTTCTGTTTGCTGACTCCTTTTCACAAATGAAGAATATGAGCTTAAAAAGGAAACAAAACAGCAGAATACAAGTTAGTCAGAGTGATACTGCTTTAAATATCAGTGTTTTATGTGCCAGTTGTTCCTCCCAGTGCCTTGGTACATTGCCTAGAGAACTGTGAATACCTTTGCAAAAGATAAACCAAAGGGCAGAAGAAATAAGGGAGTTTGCATATTTAGGCTAGTCAACTAAATAAGGTCATGTAAAACTTAAATCAACATGCAGCCATTGATTAACATTTTGAGGAGAATCAGATGTAAAGTCACTATTGTTGTGACAGCCAACTCTTTGGGAGCGTGAGTCAGTGAGAGGTTGGCACAGAGTGCATCTATCAGATGGCACAGCTGGGAAAAGGCCCTGGGGATGCTGCCTGGCAGTGGCCAAACATGAGCTGGGGTGTGCCCAGGCATGAGGGTGGCCTCCTGGCCTTCTGTGTCAGCAATAGAGTGGCCAGCAGGACCAGGGCAGTGTTTGTCCCTCTGTGCTGGGCACTGGGGAGGCCACACCTCGAGGGCTGTGCCCAGTTCTGGGTCCCTCACTGCAAGAAAGGTCTTGAGGTACTGGAATGAGTCCAGAAAAGAGCAATGGAGCTGGGGAAGGATCTGGAGAGTCAGTCCTATGGGGAGGAGCTGAGGCAGCTGGGGGTGTTTAGCCTGGAGAAAAGGAGGCTCAGGAGAGACCTTACTGCTGTCTACAGCTCCCTCAGGGAGTTTGTAGCAAGGTGGGGGTCGATCTCTTTCCCAGGGGACCAGTGACAGACAGCACTAGAGGAAAAGCCCTCAAGCTGTGCCTTGGGGGAGGTTCAGGTGCAATAGCAGGAAGATTTTTTTCACTGACAGGGCTGTTAAACATTGGAACAGGGAGGTGGTGGAGTCACCATCCCTGGAAGTGTTCAAGAAACAGTCGAACATGACATTTAATGTTATTGTTTAGTTGACGTGGTGGTGTTTAGCAAAAGGTCAGACTTGATGATCTTTTCCAACCTTACTGATTCTATGATTCCATGATAGTCAAGACTGATAACATTATTTGTACATACCACCAGTACTTCAATGTCTGTCAGATTCCTGTGCCTTCCTTTCCCCTTTTTATCCTGGGTGCAACTGAGAGACGCTGGATGGTTGTTGTCAGGTCAGCTTCAATTTGGCAGCCTTTGAAGAACATGAGACAAAGAAACCTGCACTTATAAAAGCCATCAACTAAGTTCATAGTGGAATTTGTATCCCTCTTGCCTGATGATCAGGGTAGAAAAATTGGGTTTTTTTCAGAAGGTTACCTTTATTTTTTAAATGCATTTGCTGTTGCACATACCTCCTACACTTTTGTTTTCTGTTTCTCATAACAGCCTTACAAAGCTTTCATCAGCCTTCCACTGATGTGTTCATTTAGGGCTGCCCCATGTGGTGTAGATGCTTTTTTCAGACAATGCCAGTGACAAAAAATCTGATTTGATGATGAAGGCAGTCAAGCAAAGCTTTAGCAGTTGCTTGTTACTTCTGGGTTACGGTACAGAAGAATTGATAGCACACCCACATTTTAGGATAAAAGGAATGTTTTTCTCAGAGCAAAACCCAGTGATTTTATGCATTTGATACCTTTTGTTGACTTTGAACACGATACCCAACAAAAAAATCACCCTGAGCCCACTAAGTGGTAATGCTGAGGATTAAAAAACCAATTGGTTAGGTGGTGGGAAGAGTGAAACAGCTTTAGCCTCTGCAAAGATGAGGATACCTGGGAGTGCTCTGTCAGTATGGGAAGTCACTTTGCAAGAGAAAGTTCTTGCAAGCCACAGTATCAGGATATTGCTGGCTGTGTGACAAGCTTTGGAAATAGTTTTAAACACTGCACAGAGCTGACTGCTGCATGCAAATTTATCTAATGCACTCAGGAATGTGCTGTCAAGGAGGTGGCATGTGTCCCTCTTCCATGTCAAGCAGCATCCTACACACTGGTGTAGGACAAAGGAACTTCTCCATTCTGCACCATGATCTGGTGGGTGAAAAGGCACTTAGACTGCCTGAAGTGAAGGGCTTTTAGTTTTCTTTTTTTTCCTCATCTACTGAAGCATTTTCTAGCTTAGTCTGTTTATGGTCACATTTTCTATGAATTTTTCATTATAAACAGCTAAAGGTTTAGTAAATAATTAATTGCTACTATAAGCATCTTACAGACACTAGCACCTGGATAAGAAGCACTTTTTAATTATGAAAAACTGTAGAGTGGGCAATATATTGGGCTGCTGGGCTTTCTAAAATCTAATTTCAGAATGCTTATTAAAAGATAAGTAATAAATTAACCCTTTATGGGTAATCTTCAAGGAATATTTGACTACATGTATTTTCAAAATGAGCATTACGAGGGTTTGGGGTAATTCCTCAATATTTCTTCTTTATCTGACCATGAAAATAGTGGTGAAGGCTCTGGTTTGTAGCCAATTTCAGATCCAAGTTGGCTGTATGATCTCTGAGCTGCCCTGGGATTGGGAGTCCTCTGAAAATTTGCATTGGAGCTCTTTGGAGTTGTGCATCCTATGGAGGTTCTTCGGTTGATACAGTGGAAGTCTTGGTCTGGAGAGAAAGGAACAGCTCTGGCCTTCCCATGGCACTGCACCACTCAGAAAGTGAGAAATGGAAACAATCCTGTCTGTGCTCCCTCACTGCAACCAGCTCCACTGAGCCTCCCTTCCCTGTGAAAGCTGGGAATTGTCCTAAATAAACAAAAATCTCATGACAGCAAAGCAAGTGCAAAGAATTAGATCACAGGAGGAAAAAAGACAGTTCTGTTAAAAGAGGAACCCAAACCAATCCCAACTAGAGGTCTGTCCCAAGAATCCTTCTGCCACAACTGAAGTTTTTGATTGACATAGACTTAGACAAATACTCAATTCACTCCTCAATCCCATTCAAAGGGGCATGAGGTGAGCTCAATCCAAAACACAACTTTGCTGCTAAAATTTTGAAAAATTGTTTAAAAAGTAAAATATTTTCATGACATAGATAGATCATGGTATATCAATTATGTAAAGTGAGGGTTTCACAAAACAATTTCAAAGTCTGCCTGCACTATTGTGAACCTATTCCATAACAACCATTTGTTTCTATATTAAAACCAAACCATGAGATTGTGTAAAACCATTTAGAAACAAAGCTGTCCTGCCTGTCTCACCCAAATACATCAAACTGAAAAGCACAAAGAATACCAAACCAAACCCACCTACAGATCTAGCTCAAAATCCCTTCTGCCACAACCAAAATCCTTGATAGGACAAGATTTAATTTAGCACCAATGCTAAAGTCACCCCCTTGCTCACATTCAGAGAGGGAATTCAGTACAGGCACACCCATAGGGAAAAGACAGTAGCTTTTCCCAGTGATTCTTTAACTCTCTGTGAGGGTTGTGAGTCCCTGGCACAGGTTACCCAGAGAAGCTGTGGATGCTCCATCCCTGGGAGTGTTCATGGCCAGGCTGGATGGGACTTTAAGCAACCTAGTCTAGTGGAAGATGTCCCTACCCATGGCAGCAGGTTGGAATGAGAGCTTTAAGGTCACTTCCAACACAAACTATTCTGTGATTGTCTCTCCACCCTAACCCAAGGTTTCTCTCAAGTGGAACTCATAAGCTTCTATGGTTACACAGAATGGGCAATGATTAGAACCTCTCTCTGGTGTTCTTGATTGTGAGATCAAAGCTGTAGGCTGTGGAAAACCAAGGTGTCCTTGCATGTTTTGAGTGCCTGCAGTGGCTTCAGCCTCATCTTCTTGTGGAGCAGATATTTCTTTCATAATCAATCTCCTTCATACATTGATAAATGGAGGCTGCTTGAGAATCTAAGGGGAAAAATGTGTAAAAAAAAAGAAAAGACTTCTCTCACATGTTTGAAAAATAGCTTCACAGTCCAACAGCCTCCTCTCCCTCCTCCATCCTCCTTCTGTGCCTCTCAGCACATTGCCTGGCTGCGTTATTCCCTGCTCCCTGCTCCTGTGCCGGGGCAGTCACCTTGTGCAAAGTCAAGTGGCTGCAGAAGTCACGCAAGCAGGTCAGTGCCTGGGCTCTCTGCACTCAGGGGACAGATCCTGCACAGAGGCTTGGCTTGGGCTGCTCTCTTGGAGCTTCCCTCAGCATCTCTCTCCTGCCTGAGCTAAAAACCATGGGGCCAGATTGATGGGGACATCAGGAGTACATTTTCCCAGAGGTGAACTAAATCCTGGGAATGATGCAATGCTGCAGTGCACTCCTCCTAATCCAATCAAAGAGCGCAGTGGTTTGGGCCCTACCAAATGAAGTTCAAGGTAAGCATGTGAAACGTGGCTGCTCCTCAGCTGTTGGCAGCTTTCCTAACTGCTGAGAATCAGATAGGAGCAAGAAAAAAGCCTCCCATCTCCAAAAAGAAATTTTCACAGAGACACACACCTGGAAAAAAGACAATACTTAAATTCAGTTTTGTTTGCCAGGCTTTTTGTTTTCCTCTTTCTAATTTTAAAGCTTATTTGTTTTAGGTCTTGATTTTTTCTAAAATTCTAATAATTTTGGTACTTCATTTTATTGGTTGAAATCACGTCTGGAATGGGAACTCCTGAGTTGTTCTCAGGTGTGAGCAGACTCAATACATTTGGAAAATTCAAGACCTTTTTAAAAGAATTCAGATTGAATGTCCAGAAAGTTGACAAGCCAAAAAACATTGTTAATTTCTGGAACTCTTTGGTCTTTGCCTTTGAATATGGTGCTAATAACACCAAGGTTGGGGGTTCAGTCCCTGTCCAGGCCATTCACTTAAGAATCAAACTCAGTGATCACTGTGGGGTCCTTCCAACTCAAAATCTTCCATGATTCTTTGCTCAGTAATAGCATTGATGTTCAAAATATAGAACCAAGGGATATAAGACTCTGTATAATTAATCTGGTATTGGGTAAGTACTGTCATATTTCTTCTGTATGAACTTAATCCATTGAACAGTAAATGCACCAGCAAAAATCCACAGAGTTATTGACCTGGTTTATTCCATATTAAATATTAACTGCAGTTTCTTCATCATGTCCTATTGAAGTTTCTCAGCTGTGTGAGGGATACATACATATTTATCTTTTACATAACACCATGCAGAGAGTACACAGCATGGATGGACACACTTGTTATTTCTTATGCAGAACACCTGAATAAAGCAAATTAAAAGTACCCTACTGACCTATCTGCTACCCAGTTTAACCCTACCCAAAAGAGAATTTTCTGACTTTGGAGAGTGGCTGTTCCTCTCCTCTTTGCATGTTCTGGTCCTCAGTGAAGCACCTTGCAGTGAGGACACTTATGTCTCTGTGGCTGAATTTTCAGAATTAAGCTTGCTCTGAGTAGGGTGTTGTGGACTTTTCTCAGGCAGTTCCAGGATATGGTCAATTCTTAATTACCTGTGAGGAGATTACCCAGGACATGGATTAACTCTGCTGTGGCTGCAAACCAGTGAGGCCAGACCTGCCTGAGCTGGCTCAGATCTGCAGCCAGCAGGACTGTGCTGGCTCTGTGCTGTGGATGTTTGGGGGTCTGAGCTCCCCTGGGATGTCCAGCTGCTTCAGGAAGGTTAAGCTTTAGCCTTATTTGTTTTTTTTGCTTGTGTGTTACCTTGCAGAATAAGGCTACTACTACAAATCACTGTCATGGTAATGAGTTAATAGTATTGAAATCCAGCTAAACCTAACTTATTAATATAAAACCTGCTTTGAAGGAAAATGAAGCCCTGAGCTAATTATTTAAGACGTGATTCTTTCTCTTTCAGAACCCCTGATTTCAGTTTTCTCATTTACCTAATATTCTCATCTCCTGGTTTCCAAGCACTTTCCAAGTTTCTGCAGGGTTTTTGCATTGGTGTGATGTATGAGAAGTGAACCAGCTCCTCTCTGATTTATTTGACATTCCCAACTCCGCCTGAGCAAGTGTTTCTTTGGAATGTGGTTGCTCTGAGTAAACTATGTTCTTGCCAGTGTTTACTGAAGGGATTTGTTGACTGGGAAATGCAGCTATTTCTTTCACATTGATTGCAACTCTTGCCAGGCACTGTTTTGAATTGTGTTTTGTTTTCTGAAGAGCTCATTACCCTGGCCAAGCCTTTTGCTTCACTCAAGTGCAGCTTGCAAGTCTGCTATGTTAATCTCAGTTATTTCATAGAATATCTTGAATTAAAAGTGTGCTACAAGGTTAATTGTTTGTTTTGATTTTTTGTTAGCTTGTTATTCAATAATTTTAATTTTCTTCAGAACTATGGAAGAGTTGACCATGAAAGCTCTGGCCATCCTGGGGCTAAACCTGAACTGTCCTAGAGCAGTGGATAATTATCCAGCAGTGGATAAGACACCAATCCTCATTGTCCATGCAGGCTTGATCCCTTTTGAGTACCCCTGGACACTTTCATGGGTATTCTGAAGCAACAGTCATAGAATCATAGATCACTAAGGTTGGAAAAGATGTTTAAGATCATCAAGTCCAACCATCCAGACTAGATCTTCCATCTCCTGATCTGCTGTACTCCCTCATTGCTGGACAGCTCCAGCCTCAGCTGCAGGAGTCCTGGGGGACCAGGGATCAATCGTGTGGTCCAGCTGAACAACCATGGGGGTGGCAAAGGGCATGAAGCTGTAAAAGCAAATTTTAATTCAGCAAGGGCACTGCAAAGCACGAGTTATGATGTTGTCAGGCAGGAATTAGGAGTTTTGTTAGGCAGGAATCCTGGATTAGTCTTCAAACCAGACTTTTTCTCTCCTCCATGCATAGTTAACAGAAGACAATATGTGCTGCTAGGAGAGCAGCTACGTTAGATACTATGATTAGTTTTATCTTTTCCTAATGTTTGACTCTATCAAGAAGTGAACCAGCATGTCCCAAAATCTGAAGAATCTGAGGGAAGATGATTTTTGCAAAGCTCACTTGTTTGGAACTGTCTTTTCAAGGAATGATTTCTTTGGTGACATTTGACTTTCTAAGTATACTCTGGAATGAAAGATGGGCTTTTGAGGGAAGGAAAGCATTTAAAACTAAATTTTACCTTGACATATTCCATTCTTTCCCTGGGGTAAGATACAAAAGCAGGCACAGCAAGTCAGAAGCCCCCTCTCATTTTTTAGAAAGCAGATATTATGGTAACATAACCTCTGGTTTGTTCTTGGGAGGAAGCAGCTGGGACAGCTTTAAAGCACTGCAATAGCCACTCATGCACATGATTTAAATCAGCCTGTTCTGCTGACAACTTGAAACCTACAGGAAATGGGTTTTACTTGCTCCTTAAGTAGATAATTTGGGGAGGAGACGGGACGTGAAATGAGGGAATCTGACAGGAGCAGCAGTTGAGATAGTGACAAACTTCATAAAAAATACGCTTAGCAGGCATTCAGAAATAAGGAATTCTTTACTTACAGAGTAAAGATGCCATTTTCAGATAATATCCCTTGAAAGTTGATTTATGTTTTGTGTTATTTTCTGACAATTGTGTGTGTAAAAACTTCCTTACCTGCTCCCATTTTACTAATTCTTTGAGCTACAAGGTAGGAAAATGGTGACAAGACTTGAATTCAAGGAATAAAGAATGAGTGTGGTTCAGAAATTACCCATTTCTCAAGGCCATACAGTACAGTATCCAAAAGATTAGAGGAGTGTCCAAGGGATGCTGAGTGAAGAGGGGTCTGTCTTCCCTGGGCTCAGCGTGCAGCTGTCCAGAGTAAACCAGAAGATGCTGACAAAAGGGATTTTAAAATCTTGGCTATCCACTGCTTGATTCAGAGCTGCAGAGAGGCACCTCTGTTCCCTCTGAATCCAGCCTTCAGCCATCCCTTGAAAGTTTTACAGCTCTGTCTGGCTTTTCACTGTGGTCAGCCAGGTGATGTCTTTCTGGTTTCTCCATTTTGACTCGCAGTGTTCTTTTCCAAATGCAGAAATAGACTTTTTGGACATGAGGGAGAAAGAAGGGAAAGGACCTTTCTTCATCCAGGGATGGGGGGCTGGAAGGATATTCATTCCTACACAGGCCAGGATTAGGCACATCTTTATCTCACCAGTGATCTGTATCTGTCTAACCTGTTCTTTAAATGTTCTGTAGGAGGAACTCTCCAAATTTTCTGGGGGATTTCTGCTGCCCTTCATTAGCACAATCTACCAATCTAATGTGAAACATTTACTCTGCAAATTTTTTCTTCCTTGATAGGCCTCTTCCACAACCTTATATGGGCTGGGACACCATTCATATATCTTTCTTTATCATTAATAAATCATATAATGATTTCCTAAACAAAAGAAAGCCAGTTTTCCAACAGGCCATTTTAAAACTTGCTATCCTTGCTATTTTCCTCTGGACTCTCTCCAATATTTCTGCATCTTAGTGGGATGCCCAATCCTAGACAGAACACTCCAGCTGAAGTCTCACCACCAAGATAAAGGAGAATAATCCTAATTACCTCCTGTGTCTTCCATATGTCAATTCAGTCAGGAATGAGATGTGCCTTTTCTGCCTCAGCAGCACATTGCTGAGTCCTGTTTAGTGCTCATCTCTCACCCTGACTTCTTTGCTGCAGCATTGCTGCTTTGCCAGTTATTTCTTATTTTGCATTGGAATTCTCCTTCCTAAGCAGAACACTTATTTATTGATTTTGCTTATATCAGAGCAATTCCTCAATATGCCAAGAGCATTTCTGTTTGTCATCCTGCCCTCTGGGGTCCCTGAGAGGCCTCTCAGCTTGGCTTTATCAGCAAATTTTATGTATCTTTTCTATAGTTTCATCCAAAGTATTACAGGTAGTATTGAATGAGCCACATGCATGAAAGACCCCCAGAGGAGCCCTTGTAATTCTGAGTTGGGTAGCAAGCTGCAATTTACAATTGAAGTGCTGTGGTTTCCTGAATCCAAGACACATCTGTAATCTCAGCTTCACCCTTGTGCACAGGGTTCATTAAAGAGAAAGGTTTAATGACTGGACACAATTCATTAACTTCACCAGGGCAGTAGCCAGTTCCTCTATACAGAGAGACAGACCAGGGAGGTTGGGTTTTTGGTTGGTTTTTTTTTCTTTTTTCCTTTGCATCTTCTGATCTGCCATTGGAAAGAAAGAAGTTATATGTTCTCATCCAAGGCAAAAGATGACAAATATCTCCTCTTTAATAAATGGGTGAGGCACCTTCATCTACCTCACCTTTTTCAGTGGGAAAAGGCCAGGTTTTGTGAAGCAGCTAATGCATGGCAGCTTTGTGTCCTGCTGTCTGTCCTCAAAGCAGCTAAGGTAGACTGACTAAACAAATTTTGAATGTTTGATATTCTCAGGGCAGAAAAAACAGCATCTGGAGTGTGGATAAATATATTCACAATGATGAAAAAAAATTTTAGAAATATTCTCTGTCCTGTCTTTGTCTCAACTACTTGTAGGACGTTACATGAGACAGTAAGGAAGCCTCAGTGAAATCAGCTGAGCACATATCTACCACTGCCTTCTCATCCAGCACTTGGGCTGCCTTGACAAAGAGGAAATTTGGTTGATCTGACATGATATATTATTTTCAAATCCCTGATGGCTGTTGCCCATCAACTGTTTCTTGCCAAAGTGCCTGTGGATTGTTCAGTGACTCCTTCCAGAGGCAGCCTGAGGATAAAGGTGAGGCTGACTGGCCTCATGGTTTTGGGTTCTCCTGTATGTTCTGTCCTTTCTCTTCTTCAGTGCTCTGGCCTCTCTTGTGTCTTCCACAAGTCTTCAGAAGTAATTGCAAATGGTTCACAGGTTATTTTGGTGAACTCCTTTAAAATCCTTTGAATTACATGACACCTTATGAATTTCAATAGCTCTATCTTATCTACATAGTCTTTAGCCTACTAATTTTCTGTTTCAGCTTTGTCCTCTTATCATCTTTTTAAAATTAATTGGCTTAAGTAGCTGCTCATAATTTTTTAACATAGTCTGCAGCAAAGCAATGAATTCTTCAGTCTTCTTTGGATCATGTACTATTTATTCTCATTCCCTGTAAAGTAATGGGCCAGTAATTTCCTATGGCTTTTCCTACTTTCAATGTATTTTTAAGACCTTTTTGTGTTACTCTTTATGATCCTTTCAACCTGCAACCCATTTAATCCCAAACCCTCACTGAGGTTTTCATCCCTCGTCCTTAATGATAGACTTTTTTTCCCCTTTTGTGTCATTATTTCTTTTTCTTAGTTTATTTTCGGGCCCTTAAAGTAGTCCTGATGCAGTTGTAATGGCTTCTCACTGTGCTCTCTGTCCTTCCCCTGTACCAAGATAGGCTGCTATTGTGCCTTTAATACAGTCTCTTACTGTAACTGCCAGCTCTTCTGCCCTCCTTTATCCCTTAAATTACCTTCCCAAGAGACCCTTCAGATGAGTTCCCTGGGCTTGCTGAAATTTGCTATTTTTAATTTTTTTTTGGAAGTCCATTATCCTTACTCTTCCTTCTCTGACTCTTTCCTTTTTTTTCTAAAAATAGTGACTTACAACCCTTTCACCTTTCACCTTCCCTTTTCAGATTCTTTTCCAATTCCTCCCTACTAGACAGAACCAAATCCAAAACACTTAGTCTCTTTATAATTTCCTTTCGTGTTTGATATGTTCCTCATTTATTTCAAGGATGTTACAGATAGTTTGAGCCCACCATGCTCTCCCAAAAAATATTTGGGCACTTGATATTCCTTATTGACACTACAAGATCTCCTTCAGGTATTCACAGTCCACAGAAGATGCAACTCCTTCCATTACTCTCTCTCATACTCACATGGAGACAGCAGCAAACCTGCATCACTTCTGAACCTCATGGGAAATGCACACGTTTTGGCACAAACTGAAAAACCCTCTTTCCTTCCTGTCCTTCCAAAACATGCTGTCCCTGCTGTAGACATATTCCAGTTTTCTTGCTCATCCCACTGAAGGAGGCCTGAAATGGGACTTTCTTAGGGTAACACCTCATGTACAGATGTGTTTGAGGTTGCAGGACTGGAGCTGAAATGCCAAAGAATCTTCTGCCTCACATGGTGGTCCTTTCAGCCCAATAACCTGCATCTACCCATGGCCATGGAAGATGCCTAATGAAAGAATACCAAAATAAAGCAGGAATAGGCTGATATTGCCCTATTTCTATGGCATTTTCCTCTACCTTCAGGCAGATTCCAGCTTGGGGTTTTCCCATGCTGCTTTGAGTTTAACAGGCCCTGATAGTCCTTTCTTCCACACAGTGCCTAATTGCTTCTTGAATCTATTTATAACTTCCAGAGCATCTTATTGTGATGAATTCCATGATTTAATTATGCACTGAGTGAGCAAGCACTTCTTTGTGTAAATCTTCTGGCTGATCATCTCATCTGGTACTCACTAGTTCTTGTTTTGATGACTCCATGCTGAGTCAAATTCTGTTACAGCATCTCCACATCTCTTGCTTTTCAAGGCTAAAAACTGTCATGGGTCAGAACAGTTATCTAGTTTTGATCCCCTTTCTTGACTTTTTCTTTAGTAATTCAGAGTCTTCTGTACCTTTCTTAGGTGGGATAACCAGAAACATACTTGCTGCACTGGCAATAGAATAGAAGGTGTTTGTTTTGGTTGTTTTTTTCTAGACCCACCATGCTATTTCTTTTTGGTATTTATTGACACAGAATTTTATTTTCCAGTTTCTCTCACAGCATCAGAATATCATTCTGCAATGTTTTGCAATTTTTATGACAGCATGTAATATCACATCTGCAGTAAAGTTTGTTGTTCTATTGCTCAAGATTTTTCATCTCTAGTCAGCTGCTGTCTCTATTGATTGTGCAGTTTTGTCTCTATTGATTGTGTGGTTCTTCTGGAGCCTCACATCTTCTGACTTTATTATTTTAATTTTTTTTTTTAATCAAACAGTCTAAAAAAATTGATTGGGAACAGATGCTACTTGTAGGCACTGTAGACCTGTGATCAAAATTCTTTAAGTGCTTTTCTGGAACCTCTCAAATAATCCTCATGAAGTAGAAGAGATTGGTTTTATACGTGACCACTCAAGACCAGCTCAAGGTGGGTACTTTCAGTAATCTGTAGCCTCATATAGCTCTGACTTCCATAAGGTGCACTTAGTGATGGAAAGGTGTTTTTAAAAGTTCATAGAGTAAGTGTAAAGGACACTGACATCAAGGAAATTATTATATTTGCTTTGAGGAACTGTGGCATTTTTTGCAGCTGTGATTGCAAGCAAATGTTTAGCAAGTGGGAGGCACTACAGAGCAAGTCCCTTTATCCATCACATTACCCTAATAATTAAATTGTCATCCAAGGAAGTCAGGCTTTATTAAGAAAAAAAATGCAATCAAACAGTGGCAAAATTTGTGACTATTCCTCCAGTTAAGCCTATAATTTTTTAAAACCATTGTTTACGTAAAGCATTGCTCAGAACACAATTTTAAAAAAAATTAAATGCTTTTTATATGTTTTAAAATGACAACAAGTTATTTAACCACTCTCCACTGTTCCTGTGACTCTGGGAAACAATTATCCTAAGAATTACTGGTAATTTCTTTACTGTGGTTTATTTCCAAAATTAACTCCAGGAGTGTTTCCTAGAATCTCCAGGCACCTTTTCCTCCAGGATGTAAATCCACCTGATGGTCTGCTTCTCCTGAGGTCTCCCTGTGGGATCATTCTCCTGGGTGTCAGATTATAGGGGGAAGTCACCCAGCTGCTCTAGTGCTTTGTGATGAGTCCCTTTGAGACTGCTGTCTGCTGTATTTTTTTTCCTAAATATTGGGTTTTATTGGTCTTTTTCCTGCTTCCTGCTTCCACTGCTTGTGGTTCAGATATAGTGAAGTCGGTGGCTTGGAAAGAGGAACAGAATCAGTACAAGATTATTAAAGATGTAACAGTGAAGTGAGATATTTGCCCCTGGATGGTGGCTCTGCCCTAACTCAAAAGTGTCATCTCTCCAAAAGACAGTTTTCTTCTCCTTCTCTCACATTAGCTTTGAGGATCTGGCCTGATAAATGTTGCTTGATTGTAAGGATGGACTTTGGGATAAGAATAGTTTACCTGTGTGAAAGAGACAAACCCTGCCCATTGACCCTTATCTCTGTTAGGGACACTGGGCACCATACACTTGGCCAAAAGCTCTTTAGCCCAGAAGTCTCAACAGTGTATCTGACCCAGATGAAACCACTGGCCATGAAGGCTGAATGGTATTTGTGAATTCACCCCTAAAGAAAAAAAAAAGTAAAAATTATCATCAATCCTTGAAATAGTCCTGACGAAGATAATAATATCTGCTTCTATATTTTGAGCCATATTTTTCTACACTTGTACTAACAGAGGAATACAGCACACAGCACACTGTGAATAGCTGGAAAAGGCTGATTTCTTTATGTTAGTAGTTTCTTTAATGACTCCCTGCAGTAAACGACATTGTGGCTGTCATCGCCTTTGTCCTCATCCAACCAGGCCCAGACAGAGAGGAGTGCAAGGCTTTAGTATCCCATTACCAATTTCCTGAGCAACAGAATGCCAAGTTCCAATTTGTGTTCTAATTTTAACTACAGTATAGATTTTTAAATAAGTTTCAAGCTTCCTATTAACATGATCTGTCTGCTCCTTTGGTGCTCTCTCATCCCATTCTGATCGACCCATGAATGGGCTCCCTGTATTATTCATTGTACACTAAATTAAGCTTTTAGTGTTAAAGGCTTTCAAGTGTAGCTTTCTTTCTGTAGAACTCATTACCTGTGTCAATACACAAAGCAAAAGCACTTGATAGATTTAAAACATCCACTATCTTCCCTTTTATTACAGCTGTTATTATGACTCAGGAGCATCTGTTTTTCTGCTAATATTCCTTATTGTCCTGATATTAATTTCATTACACAGCAAGTGTGCACTATAGAGTTCCCCAATGTCTTTGTATTTTGCATGAACTTTAATTAGACTTCAGTTTTTCTTAAAAAGGATTAGGCAAATGAAAGTTATTCTGGCTGGTCATGGCTTTGTACGCCTTCAGAAACTAGGAAACTTGCTTTTATCACCTGTGGGAATTCAAGAATATAGCATAGAAAAACCAAAAATAATAAACCACAAAAAAAACCAAAAATGAAGTGCAGATTTCAATGGTATATTTCTGAGTTTTGTTATGGTCTTTGAATTTAGATTTTGTGGGGAAACATTTGAATAAGTGTATAATAGATTCTTATCTGCATTTCCCTGCACTGCTCCTTGAGGCATCCCACAGAAAGCATCACCCAAAGCATCACCCGTGATGTGTGACCCCCACATTTCTTTGGCAGAAAGAATCAGAATTATCCTGATTACACGGCTATTAACCACTCAGGCAGGACTTTCTGAAAATGACTGGACAGGTTACTTCTCTCAAAGCTGTTGTTTCAAGCCTGTTCAGGCCTGTAGCTCTAGGAATGCCTAATGTTTTCTTTCCACCTCCTTCAGTGTCAAAATTACATGTCCATGCTCCCAAGCTGCTGTCCTGTCCCTTTATGATGGGACATAAACTGTGGGACATAAACTGAATCACTGAACCCCAAACTTTTAAAACATTGATTATTTTATACAGGTAGGCTAAGTACAGTGATTTGGCTTCAATGTACTCCTCTGTTCCCATTGCCCAAAGAACCAATTTCCAGCAGAGCCTTGCAAACCATTTTAGCAGCTCAGCAGAAGCTGTGGAGTTGAAAACTGCCATGGGGAAGAAAAGGCCAGCAGGGCTCAAAAGGGGACTGGGAAGATGCTAACTTCTCTGCTCTGGGAAAGGAAAATTAATGGAACAACACCCTCACACACAGCCCTGTGAATGAGATTTTCTTCACAGGCACAGCAGGCAAGGGTTATGGACGTTTTGGGGTTTGCTTCATTTTCAAAGAAAGCTGAGATACAAAGGGGCAGCTTGCAGAGCAAATGAACACAACCAGTTATCTCAGAACTTCAGTCTGCTGTGATCCAAAACTAAACCCTCCTGGGTTTTCTGCCAAGCTGTTTCATTCTGTTAGTCCAGGAATAAACTCCTACTATACAAGTAATGGGCAGCCAGTGTCTTGTTTAATTGACCTTGTTGTAAATGCCAAGGAACCAGGCAGAAACTGAGCTGCTGCATGTCAGAGGGGACCAGGGCATGAGAAGGGCAGAGACTCAAAGAATGAATGAGCAGGAAAAGCAAACCATCTTCCTCATCTCAGATACTAATGTGAATTCCTCTTTTGTGAAAGAAGGAAGGACCATGGAAAAAAAAGATGCACTAAGGGTGGCTATGTATGGTGGTTAAAGAATACAGGTCTTCAAGTTTATGCCTCCAGGTCACAGCCTGTGTGTCCCACCCCTGTTTGTGCTCAGACGCTTTTGCAGTGGATTTGGTTTTTTTTTCAGAAAGGCATATACAAGTTCTTTCTTCACAAAAATGGAATTTGTGATAGAGACAGACATGTCAGGGTTTGTCTCCTCCCAGAAAATTCAAGTCCCTTCCATTTTTTTTCCAAGTTAATAGCTCCTGTAAGACATAGAAATGATTAAAGCAAAAATCGACTTTTTTTTTTTTTCTTAATAAAACTTGGAGAAAGAAAATATTATGGGCTTAATGACTGCATTGTTTGGGAGTTGATAGTCAGATTCCAGGAGCTTAAATAGATGACCCAAGAGAGGAGGTGGGTGTAATGCATTCTGTAGTACTGGGTAATGTATTCTGAGCCTCTTGGCTCCAGGGGAGAGAATGTAAAAAAAATAAAAAAAAAAGATAAAAAAACAAACCATGACCAAAACCCCAAACAATGCCCAGAAATAACCCTGGTTAGGGAAGAAGTGGTTTCAGCACTGTTGCTGTTGATCAGGCCCTCCCTGCTTGTCCCCATCTTCACTCCTATACCAAGGTGAAAACAAAAAATCCATAAGCCAGGAGTAGTGTCAGGGTGGAACATCTTCCAGGCTGCCTTTGTCTGCTTGCTAATAATGAAAGTCTATTTATAGCTCAGTACAGAGCAGGGAAAGTGTGCTGTGGGTGACAATGTGATATGGATTTCACAGTCCATCAGTTTGGATTTCAAGTTTGCAGTCCTCTCTCGGACTAATTGAGAAGTCAGACACTGTTTTGGGATGTTACAGGCAATGCAAAATAGGGCACTTGGTGCTTGTTTTGCGAGCATTTGGGGTCAGGTTGGCTGGGGTGACATCAGAGCACTCTCAGATCAGTCAGGCTTTTCACAGTGGCCTGAGAAAACCCATCTCAGAGAGAGAGGCTTTGCATGCTGAGCATCAATGTGCTCGTGGGCTTAATGTCTGTCATAGCCCATCACTCCACGTTAATAACCAGTGGAACCAGATTAGATTGCAGCCTGGCCCTGGGACCAGGCCCTGCAGACACAGTGTGAGCACAGCTACACCCATGCCGCAGAACCCCCCAACCACCTCTCTTCCTTCTGCCCCTCCTGGACCTGACCCTTTGTGCCAACACTGCCCCATGCCCCCAGCTGTTTCTGGGGTTTCACACTAAAAATGTGCCAAACACCAAGCAACAACAAAAAGAAAGAGGAGGAGATGCTTTGGCACAGCCAACTTCACCATTCCCCCTTTGCTGTACCAGCACAGTGGAAGGGTGGCATCAGGACATAAATGGAGAAGTACTGGGAGAGAAATGTGGTTGCCCTCAGGGAGGAAAGGGGCAAGCTGGGAGGTGGTGAGCAGCAGATCACACCAGTGGCTGAGTCTTGAAAAACAGCTCCGGCTCCAGAAGAGCAACTCTTGAAGTTGAAAAAAATTGGAAAGAGTAGTAAAGGCAAAGAGGCTGAGTTGATTTCCTGGCAGAGTGAGAAACAGAACTTCTGTCTTTTCCTACTCAGCCAAGTCTGTCATTTTGATCCACTGATGAATAGGACCAGAAATAGACTTGGCTTTTCTGTGGAGGGGCAGAAGGAATGATCCATAGGATCTGTGTCCACTCTCATGCAGAACCACAGTGAATCATTCCCCAGAATGTGCCCAACCTGCTGGGACCATTGGTGTGGCCATGTGGGTGGGTCTCATCACATCTGCAGCTTCATTGGTGTCCCAGTGCCACAAGGGACTCAGAGCCGTGCAAATGGGGCCAAATTAACTGAAAAAGGAAATACTCAGCTTGGATACTCCATGGTCCTGAATAGGGAACTGCTGGCAACAAGCTGCTGTGTCTTTGGGGTGTTGGAACTTGGGTGCTTCTCCTGCTTTCTCTAGCTGCAAGTTCAGTCCCTTGCACAAAATTCCGTCCAGCTGTCTCTTTCTAGACATGTTTTCTTCCAGTACTGTAAGTCAAATGTCTTGATGAGGCACTCCTGGCTGGTTCCTAGCCTTTTGCCATTGCTATTTCAGCTGGCAGCCACACAGAAGGTGCTAAGAATCACAAGTTACCGTGCCTTTGCTTATGTCCAGGCAGTGAATACCACTCAGCTTTAAGTTGTGGTGTTGTGGACTGAATGTAGTGCTTAATTTTAAGCCTACAGGTTTCAGAGTTTTGGTATTTGCTTTTCAGGCTTTTCCCTCTTGCCAGTCTGTCTGATGTTATTTTAGGCAGACCATATGCTGTCTCAGGGCAGGGAGAAAGACTACATGACCTTCTGCATTTTTCCCCCTTTTCCAACAAGAAAGATGATAAGTGTCAGTAGTTTCACATAAGAAGAATCTGTCCTAAAGCACTGCAAGAGCTTTATTTAAGGATTGCTTCCAAATTGGTTTGTTTTTCACTAATTCTTTAAACACAAGGTATCACAAGCTCAGTTAACCATTTATGACTGCAGCAATGGCTGCTCCCAACTTCTTGGCCAACTCTTGAGGAATTTTAGGGTCCTATGAGATGCATCTTCTAGTTTTAATGCAGCTGGATTTAGAGTCCCTGTTGCCACTGTCAACTTTCATCTCATTTCCTCCTCTATGTTTTCAGTTAAGTTCAGACCTCCTACATTGACCTGTCTATAATTCAGTCTACTTGACATAGTCCCAATGTCTGATAATAAAAAACTTCCTGGCTCTGGGAAGAGCAAGAAAATTGTTGCTTACCCTCTTGACATTCCCAGCTTTCTCCTCCTGCTCAAACACCCACACAGTGTATTTTTTCTGCCTTGGGAGGAACTGCTCTACAGCCACAAGTTATAAGTTTCATGAGTTTGTAAGGCCAGTTAACTGATGATGCCTCCAAACCTTAGATAGTATTTGATGAAGACCCTGACCTGCATCCAATAAGGGAAAATTCTAGATTATTCTGCATCCTTGTCTATGGCTTGCCATGAAGACATTAAGAAAGGGAAAACGATAGCTAATTTAGTCAGTGAGGCTAAAAATACACTCTTAGAAAATGTAAGAAGCAAATTCCCAAACTGTTATGTGTTCTGATAAGAAGAAGTCTAAATACAGAACGTTGTCCCTTGTCAAAAGCAGTTTGCTTCTTCCCTTTGCTGAGCAGCCTTTGGCTTCTGCGTTTGCACTGGGTAAAATGAGACCTGGATCCCCTGGTGATGACTGCACCATGCCCTTTCTGTTGAAGAACAAACAGCCTGCTGCATGTGAAAAGTACAGCAGCATGGTTTTATCAGCTGTAAAATCTGCAGCTAGCAGGAGCAAGGTGAGTAACTGTATGGATTATTTCAGAACTGGGAGGATGTTGTGATGACCCTCAAGCCTGTGACACTAAGAGTCAAATTTTGCCTGTGCCAAGTACAGGATTCAACTTTTGCATTGACTTTTCTCTGTAGTAACAATTGCTACTTGATCAAAGTAACTTGGTTTTGATTTGAAATTCAGAACCCTCTGCATATGACTCTCCATAAAAAAAAAATGTTTGAGTGATAATAAACAGTCCTGATTTCTTTTTTCAGGCCTTGAAACTCCAGCTCACCACACTTTTCCAAGAAGCAATGAGTGCATCAGAGCACTTTGTGTCCTTTCTTCTGAGGGCTGCATCCAGAGAGCCTTCAGAGGCCCCAGTACCATCTGCATGTTCTACATATAGACACCTATTCATAAACAGAATTCTTTTGCATGCTTTGATTTTAATTAACAGGCTGTCACTGGGACAGTCAGTCTAGAGCATCATCAAGTAGCTCCTTAGGGCCATCCAACACACAGGGCTGGGCAGTGTGAGGTACAGAAATTGAGTGTAGAGCCAGGCTGGTGCAAGGACAGAGCACAGTGCAGAACACAAATGTGATGGAGGTCTCAGGGACCACACCAGTAGGACACTGTGCTAAAAATCTCTGTTCAATTGGTCCATCATTTCCACTTTTGGAGTTTCCCTGAGCTCCACCAGCTCAGACACCATGAGACACCCCAGAACTCAAGCAAGGATTTATGTGTTCCAAAAGAGATTGTTTCCCAGCCAAAACTATTGGTGTTGGCACACAAAGTGGGGCAAACAGAGGTGGAGGCAGTAATTATTTTGGCTTTTCCAATTTGTTTCTTCCTCTGCATGTCTTGGAGGATATCAGTGCCTTTTTGCTACAATGCACAGATGGCTTGGCTGCTCCATATCAAGGGTTTCTCCTGTAATAAGTAAACTTGTACTAGAAGGTGTGTCATGGGGAGGCAGAAACGTCCTTGTGAGGTACAAAAAATAGGCAAGGACTTCTAATGATGTTTTGGATAAGTTTTTTGAAATCTGTTGCACAGTTGTATGGAATAGTGATGTGATATACTTAGCACAGGGAAAATGTGTTGCCTCAGCCTCATAAAGGATAAAATAACTTCTTTAATATACTCAGGATCTTTCTTTTTATTGTACTTTGCAATCTGCCAGTGATGAGGGGTGAAGGAGAGAGAGGTGAGGGGAAACCTGGGAGAGCTGACAGTAATAACAGATCCAAGCTTTGACAGACTCTGGTGGAATAACTTAATTAACTAATGGCCTGCATGGAGCTGTAATGGGATCCAAAAACAGAAAGCTTTTAAGCAAAACTTAAAGCCAACAGCATCAATAATGGTGAGTGGAGGGCACTTTACTCCCTGTGTTTTTTCCTGTAAGAATGGTGACATGGCCCCTCACCTACTCTCCATCCCTAAAGGTGTTTCTCCATCTAGTGTCCCTGGGCAACAATTACAGCCCGATTGAGCCCAGTGTCCCCTTCCTGCTCCCACATGGCTCAGAGATTTCCTCAAAAACACACAGAAACATTGAGCTGAGAGAAAGAAGATGGCTCCATAGAGCTGGCCTGAGCTGCAACCACCTCTGAGAATGGTTCCAGTTACTGGCTACTTCTCTGGCTTTTGGGGTCGATTTGCTTTGTCTTGTTATCTGGATCATAAAATTTAGAGTTTTATAATGTAAATTTTGATCTTTCACTTTTCCTCATCCCTTTGAAACTCCTGCTCTCTCAAGTCTGACTATTTGGAGTTGCTTTACAAGGCTGATCTGAAAGTTTCAGGCTGCTGGGACATGGTCTTGCCTCCACACATTTATTTAAAGGGGGATTTAGTGTATGGGAACTGCCTGCTGTTCCCCAGTATATCCTGCAAACTTCCCCGAGCATTATCTCAGCCCCTAGTGTACAAGTGTGTTCATGCACATTGCTGGGAAGTCCAATGACACATTTTAGGCAAAATCATGTCTAAACCAGGTAGGCCAGCGAAACCTGTCATGTCACTTTCAGCACTTGCCTTCTCTGCTGAGCTTTTAATGTGAGTAATTATCCCACAGTCTTTATCTGCACCACTATTATTAATTTTTTGGATGACAATGTCGCCTCTCTTCCAAGCACAGTACCCCCGAGGCCCTGCAGCCTGCACATATGGTGACACATATCTCTGTTCCAGCAAGGTAGGTGGTCAGGCTGTTCTTCCTCTTCTTAATTTTCTCCTACATCCATACCTCTTCTTTGAAAACTGAAAGTTCCAAGCCTCTTGTCACATTTCCCTCCCAGCACCAGCTTTTTTTCGCGAGGTCAAGCGCAGTTCGTTCCGCAGGCCTGTGGGAACTTGCTGGGCATCAGCAGCAGCAGAAAGTGTGGACAGATGGCTCTGGGCCGAGTCTCCTGCCTGTCAATGGCTGGCAACTCCTCTGCTTTCTGTGGTGCTTCAGGGAGGGCAGGGCACTGCCAGATTCCACACTCAGTTTTGCTGATTGCACCTGCCAGGAACAACATATGGTCCTTGGTGCTTGCAGAGAGCCTTGGACAGGAGATGGCTGCAGGTCCCCCACTGCCACTGGAGCCTTGTCTGGTCCTGCTGGCTGGCACCAGCTGAAACACCAGGCAGCCAAGTGCTTTGGAGTGCCCCAAAGTCAGCCCAAAAGGCACTGAAACCATCAGGCAATCAAAAATGCCAGGGCTTTGCTCTGTCCTACTTAACACCACCTCATCAAAGCCTTTTGGGAGCCAGGGTGTGTTTCTAATGGAAATGTGACACCTGAGGATGATGTATCTTCTGTGCCTGCAGATGAGAAGAGGAAAGCCATGGTAGAGCCATGATCAGGGCAGTGCCATTTTCTTGCAGAATGACATTCACATCCTACTTTGGGACAAGTATTCCTGCTGAGTGTTGTCAGCTTTACACATCAAATCAGGAAATAAAACTCTCTGTCCCCTTAGGATGCAAGAGGACCATTAGATTGGTTCACAATGCATGAATCCCAGCAAAATAGCCATGCCTTGGAGCTTCAGGAGCTCCAGATGCCTGCCCTGGGATATGTTAGGATGCTCTCAGCTATATTATAAAAAAACTAATTTTAAATGTAGGGAGGCTTTGTTTACTGGCTCTAATGGAATTGATATTCAAGGGTCTATCAGAGAGAGCAGTGAGACCTGGACTCTTCTCTGGATTGTGGATGGACCCCTTGCATGGCTTGGCAGATGTCCCTGGAGGCTAAACTTCTCTCCATTTGGGTGCAGGGCAAAAAAGTACTTTGTTATTCCATGAAAATGATCTTATTCTGTACTCCTCTCACAGGAAGCATAAATCTGCCAAATTCAGGGAATTTTGATTCCAAAGTTGCATTCCATGGCTGATCACAAGACAGCAATGTCCATAACACAAGCACAGGGACAGATGCTCTGTGAGGGAGTAGCAGCCTCAGAGGACAGCTCTGCTGGGGTTGGTTCATATTGCACACAACCCAACAATAGCAAGAACTGAAAAGCTTCATAATATGGGTAAAACCTGTATCAATCAAAAGTGTGACTGTGGCTCTGGGCACATACCTAAAAGAGCATTTGATTGAATAGCATCAAGGAGATGACTCCAGAGCCCCAGGGGGATTGAGTTATGACTATGGTGTAATTAGTACCTAAGTTACCTCGTTTAGAGTTTGCTCATATACCTGTCTCCTGCTGTACTCACCATGTCTGTGTGCACTGTGTATCTCCATCAAAAGAAGTCGTGTGGCATCCTGGGATTAATCTCTCTAAAACCCACTGGGAAGAGAGTAAGATACTCTTTACATTTCTGGCTGGGAGGAACAGTGCTGTCAGTCTGATACCTTCAGTTCTCTAGTCCTGAATCTGCTTTATCATGTAAGTGGCTCTGCAAAATAGTTAAAACTCATGATTTCCTTTCCAATTTTTGCTTGTGTTAGACAGGGCACCTGTCTTTCTGTATTGAGATGCAGAATTTAGCACAATATGATTCAGATCTCAGGTGGATAAAGACATTTCAGTGTAAGATATTTCAGCATAAAGAGATGATGACAGTAATTGTCTGGATCACAGCAATGGAGACCCTTTGTGATAGTCAATAAGATTTCCACATGCCCTTGGGTTATCATTAGGCAAACAGCTTTGAAACCAGCAAGGAATTTAGCAATTCTAGAAAACCTGAAAATCATTAAAAAGATTAGTAAACAGTTAATCACAATTTCCCAATGAAAAGTGAAATGCTAATTATTTTCCCCTAATTATGCTAAAATCTTCAGAGGCTTCAAATATTGGCATGACCTATAGTTTATTGAGACCTAGATGACACCCACATACCACCTAATTAGCAATGACTTCCCACAGAAGGCACCTCTTTGAAGTATTAAATTTTCCACATGCTTTTCCATATTAACACTGCAAAAATAACCTTCCTTACTTGCTACAATAGGGGATGAGTCAGACACATCATTGCAGAGCACCAGAAACCTTCCCTGACCAGAATAATCCTTGTAACACTTGCTAATGAGTGAAAGAGGAGGGGGTCTGTTCTCATCTCCCTGTCAATGGGAGTTAAGTGTGCGTAGGGAGGAGAGAACACAATTAAAATCTTTTGAATAACTTGCATTAGATACACATTATAATGAATACACTCTAACCATCAGGGAATAATTACCTGATTTTATTAGTACCCAGGTCATGCTTTGGTCTGTGGCCCTGCACCCACAAGCTATGACTTGCCTTGATTTCCAAAAGGCAGAAATGCTTCAGAGATATCCAAACTGAGCCCAGAGCTGCTGAGGAAAGCAGGGCAGGCAATTAGCCACCAGTGTCAGACCTTTGTGTGTCCCTCAGCTCAACTCTTATTTTCTTTCTGCCCTAGCAGGAGACAAGAAAAGTGGAACATCACAGACACAGAGGTCATGCTTTGGATTCATTACCTGATGGAACAGCATCTTCTTTTCCCATGTGAAGCCTACAGAAAGGAAAAAGGGGCTTCACTTTGTGTTCTCACTGGATTTGTCATTACCACAAGTTGTTCAATTTTGTCTGGGATTTAGTCACCAATGAACAATGTGAACAAATCATTCTCATGACAGCAGAGAAACTGTTATACATGCTTGGCAAGCAGGGGGTAAACAGGTGAAACTGGAAGTCCCATTTTATGGAAATATACATGTTTTGCTGAAGGCTTTTTTTATGTAAAGAAGATTGACATTTCTTGCAGGTTGATGTTTTTACTTGCAGCTACCAGTAAAGAAAAATCTCTTGGTGTTACCAGACACTGCCTGGGGAACTAGCAGGAGAGAGAAAAAGTGAAGTAGGCTAATACAGAAAGTTTGTGCTTACCTCCCTGAGCTGTCTCCCCAAATCTGGTTAACACAGGCAATAAATAAAGCCACAAGGAGAAGGCACTTCACTTAAACAGCTTTTGGCTTTCTAAAGTTATAGTCTGACAGAGAAAGTGCTTCATGTTTTCTCCACCTGCTAATCCTAGTGGCAGTACAGAACATGATACAGCAGCCAGTGAAACAGGGATTCTCTGTGCAAACATTTCCCTTCTGCAGAGGACCTTGGTGAGGTGAGGTAAACACAAGCAGGAACTTGGGGACTTGCACTTGATTCTGAAAGATTATTGTCCTATAGCCTGATATAGAGTAGATTCATTTGCCTTAAATAAGATCATCACAGGTAAAACTCCACTGCAGGGGAATGGGAAGTTTGAACAACAAAATAGATTGTAGTTCAGTGTGGGATCTAGCCTCGTTTTCTCATGTAAAGAAGCAATATATGTAGAACTCATTCCAGGATGACAAGAAGGAAGAAGAGGTAATGCTCCTGGTGAGCATTTTTAAAGTGCCAGGCATTGGAATCCAAAATATGCATTATCTAAAAGATTATGAAATGTGGATTATTCTTCTGGATTTTGTTGTATTTGCTTGCATTTATCTCAACCCACCAGTCCTTGCCCTTTTATGCTTTAAATTCTGTCCCCATTGCACAGAGCAGAGCACTGAGTGTGTGTCTGTGTGGTGCTCAGCTGCCCACTGAGGTTAAATCACAACATCCAATAACAGGAATCTCTGAGCTGTGGAATCTCGGGCAGCCCACAGCCCACCACTCAAATCAGGTCACTAAAGACTGAGATCCTTCAAGTGACATTTCACAGAACCACAGAATGGCTGAAATTGAGAATGACCTTTTGAGATCTCCTCCAGCTCCTCTGCTGAAGTGGAGCAGGGTGCCCAGGACCGTGTTTGATTTGGTTCTGAATATCTCTAGGGATGAAGACTGCACAACATCTTCAGGCAGCCTGTCCCTGTTTCCTTTCTGACTGCCCTCACAGCAAAAAGGTTTTTTCTTGTGTGCTTTCTTTCTGTACTGAAATGTGCATGAGCTCCTCTGTCATAAAGTTGGTGAGTACCTAAATTCTTAGGGGAAATCACAGGAAGAAAAGCATGTAGATCAGTAAAAAGAGATTCCTCTGCTGCTTGGTGGCTGCTTATTTTAGTCCTAGTCTTGTAAATAGTTTTGCATGTGGTAACTGGAAGTCATTTGCTCTGTCAGGTTTCTGTAGCTAGATGTGCACTCTTTTGTAGGAAATTAGAGAATCTGCACTTTTAGGTAAAAATCTATTAAATCCATTGTTTAAAAAAACCCATAAAAATCAAATTCTCAAGAAAAAAAGTGATTTGATAGAAATTGAATCCTATAATCAAGGATAAACAACAGCACATTGTGGCTGGAGCATCCTTTACCCCAAAGCAAATCAGAAACAGAAAAATAAACCATATTTCACCTTATATTTGAATGGTACTTGATGCTGGCAGTCTTAATAGATTTTACTTAACATGGAGGTACCAAGCTGCTGTGAAGAAGGAGGCACAATGATTATCCAGGATTATGGATTACAATGTAATATTGGTCCTGGAAAGCCTGTACCTGGAGAAAGGACAGGACAGGAAACCTCTTGGGTATTTTTCAACCAGTAACTATGGTTTCTTCATTGGGATAGTACTTCTTCAACAGATTGCTCTCAACAAAGCTGGGTTCAGTAGACGTGATCCTCCATCTGAAAATCTTAGGATAGCATGGTCCACTTCAGCAAACCCACTACAGTTTAGAGTCAGTGGTGAAGGTGATAAAGGATGCATTTTTTACACCTTTTATATATTTGGCAAATGGATTATTGGATGTGTTATTAGTTTTGCTCTGTAGCTTGCACAGTTCTATTTTATTGAGTAATTTACATGACATATAGGAGTCGTATTCCAATAGATATTATTTGGAGCTATTTTTCATGTTCTTCGATTTTCTCTTTTATCTTCCATCAGCAGAAATGCTTACACCTCTTATACACAACATCCACTCACTTATTTCAATTTACCCTTCTCTCTAAACAAAGTACTTAAAGAAAGAAACAATTGTTTTGAATAATTAGCATCATTAATCCGTGCCTGTTGATACCTGAATTGTCACTTCAACCCATAAAATTGCTTGGATTGCAGCTTTCATGCAATGCATCACAAAACACTTTACAAATAATAGCTTAATGAAACACAAGAGAACAACAAATCATCACCAGAGCAAAAGGACATGTCATAAAATCTTTTTTGAACAATGCAAGTGCTATCAAACAATTTAAAACCAGATACAGCCAATACTCCATGTACTTCTCAGCAGAAGGAAATTCTGTGCGTGGGGTGCATAGCAAGTAAGAGCTATTGAGCCATGCAGGTTAAAGCAAACTTTTCTGTAGCAGATTTTCCTCTGATCTAAGAGGATGCTCATAGATTTAAGGGGTAAGATTGTGCTCCCATGTAGGATTTATTTTCTAAGGAATATATGATTTATTCATAGCTGAATATAAGCAGGACAGGAATTTAAATTTTAGCCGTGTACCTAGCTAAAATCCTTATATGTGGCCTTTGTTAAATCTGAGCACACCATTTCCAAAGTAGGGAAGCAATTTTCAATATATGGGTGTCCTGGTGGAGCCTTAATGCAAAATAATCTGGGAACTGTACATTCAAGGACATCCTACCTGAATGTGTAGTGACTTTAACCTTCAAATATATTTCTGATCTGCTAAATTTCAGGGAGTTATTTATAACCAATGGGAGAATGCATGAAGCTCTTGCTCTTCTGGGTCTTACAGAGATAAGAGAGAATGCTGATAGTGACATAAACCTGCTCTTTCTATCTGTTACCTTGTGTGAAGGCAAATCTGAACCACAGTCATAGATGAGTTGTCTCTTGGAGTTTCTCTGCTCTGTTCAAAGAGGTGAAACAGCCAAGATTCAGTGACAATTACACTCTGGCTAAGCCAGAATTTCACCAGGATCCCTGATCCATTTCACTGGAGAAAACATTGATGTTGTGTATCTTTTTTTATGGGAAGAAACTTACAAAAGGTTTTCAAATCTGAAAGATTTCTCTCCTGAAGTAACTGAAAAATGCTCTTGATTTACAAGGCATGGTGAAAATACTTCCCAGAGGCTGCAGATTGGTATAACCATGGACAACCTTGACAAATAGTCCCATGAAGAATTGCAGTAATATCTGTGAAAAAAATGCATGGATAATATTTCCAAGTCCCACATCAGACATCAGTAGCCACCACTCAGCAATCACCCTCCAATAAGATAAAGGTAATGGGAAGGGAGGATGCTCAGAATGATCCTGTTTGTCTTCCCCAATCCCTGTTAGGTGTGATGGAGCCTGGATTTCCTGGGAATGGCTGAACCCCTGCCTGCCCATGGGAAGTGGTGAATTAATTACTTATTTTGCTTTGCTTGTACATGAGGCTTTTGCTTTACCTATTAAACTGTATTTACCTCAACCCACGAGTTTTCTCACTTTTACCCTCCCAATTCTCTCCATCTCACTGTGGAGGAGTGAGGGAGCAGCTGTGAGGGGCTGAGTTGCCAGCTGGGGTTAAACCAGAACATTGTGACATGTAACTGGTTCCTCATCAAAATTATGTAACTCAAATGGCAAAGTGGCAGGAGAGGGCACGGGTTCTAAGTCAAGAACATGTGGGAGTTCTGCAGCAACAGGGTGTTTTTGGTGTTCTAAAGCAATTTCTAACAGAACTATTGACCTGGAACTACTGTAGAGGAGCTGGAGTTGATTATGAAACTTGGTGCAACAAATGTCAATTTAATCGAGTTTTCTGTGAAACTGGTGGATGTTTTTATTAACATGCCAGGACTCAATCCTCTTCTTAAATTCCAAGGAATCACAGGACATAGAATATGCCAGAAATATGCCAGTGCAACACGTCAGTAACACAAGATGGAGGAGAACAAGCACCCTATAACCGTGAGTGGGCTCAAGTACATTCAGCAGTGTGATATAATCTGGAGCTGGTGATGTTCTCCAGAAGGGAGGATGGGGAGGAGCTGTGACATAACTCATACAAACAGATTTTCTACTTTTATAGTTTGCTATTATACTCTCCACTTACAGTGGGTACAGTCAATAACTTTATCTACTTGAATTTCAGAAATAATGCCTCATTCCAAGCATAAAAGTAAGGTAACAGGAGATAAAAAGCATTTTAACAAAGTCAAGGACAATGAACTCAAAATATTGATCTATGATAGGGAGAAAATTCTCCCTTTTCCTCCCTCACTTTTAATGGTTTTGAAGTACACTGTATATGTGTGTCTTTCCATTGAGTACCAAATCAAACATTTTATATTCTTTTCAAATTACTTTTTAAAATATATGAGATTCATCATCAAAAAAAAAAAAATCTTGAGACAAAGAAAAAGAAACTCTCTTTGTAACTGAAGTGTTTATGAAATGATTTGAAGAGCAACACACTGGAATCACAAGGGTGTGATGTAGGCACCTAAATCCTACCCAGCACCTATTTTACCTTGTAAACAGAAATTTGCTGTTGTTGATCCTTATCTTTTACAGGGCAGGGAAGAAGAAATTAATACTGAATAAAAAATTCTTGTTTTCCTCTCTGAAGTGAAAAGGCCATTGAATCTTCTGTCTGACAGTCAGGCAGCAGCAGTCTTTCCTTTTACTTGCAGCAACTGGATGTCACATCACTTCAGGGGATTAGACTCATTATGAACTTGTACACAGAACTGACAAAATAACCTCATCTATCATGTAACAATCCCAATAATTATCTGTGCACCCAAAGCACTTCCCTTCCACCCACTTCTGCAGATGTTTCTGCATTTGAACACATCAGCAAATTCCTATCTTTGCAGAACAACACAGGTCAGCTTAGAGCATTGGCTCACCAGGCTTAATGTTCTCTTTGTTTTAGGGGTGAAGTGTAGGTTTTAAGATGAAAGAGCCACAAAAATAATCCATATGACAATGGGGAAATTTCCTTCTGCTTTCTCTACCCATTGACTTACATGTGAAAACAGGACAGGAAAATAAAAACAGCTGGATACTAACAGGGCTTCCCTGAAGCAGGCACCATGCAATTCACTCTTCTGGCATGGCCCCTTCTCCATTGCTGCTGGAATGATCCATCACCTGGGACAAGCAACTGGAAATAGGTCAGAATATTGACATATCTAGGCTGGTTTGCTGGCATGGGACACCCAAATACACCATTCTCCTGCTGGAAGACCTCTCAACAATCATGAGTGGTACATACCTCACCTTAACCATGGCAAAAGCTAAAAATGGGTCAGAAAACCCAGAAATCTCCTCAAAGCTCTTACACACAGGGAAACACTCTTTTCCTTGAGAAAGGGGTGTTTGAGCCAATAATCCTGGCTTTGTGGTGGCGCAGCTACTTGCCTGCAAAACCTGTGCAGTGCCTTGCCAGCTGTGAAAGAAATCCTGGGATGTCAGTGAAATCCTGACCCAGACAAAGGTCTCATTGACATTGATGGCCACTTAGTCAAAGGTGGTGCTTCACTGGAATATGGGAGAAGTAAAAATATCTTTATTCTGCTCAAAATCCAGCTACATTTGGCTGTTGAAGGGGAAGTAAAAAATGATGCAAATATTAAATAGGGGAATAAAATTAGAAAAAAGAAAATATATATGATATTTTAAAAGCAAATGTCTATCTTTATGAGAAACCTCCAAGACTTTTTACTTGAAAATATACATTTTTTTTCTCTTTAACTAGTTGTTAGCTAGTAAATATAAAATTATTTATGTTGCAGAGGATTCAGACAGTCAGTTTATTCTTTGTGTCTGACACATACATCTATGCAAATAATTGGCAACATACAAAACACTTTATCTATGTTAAAACCACCTGGGAATTAAAACCATCTGTGCTATGAATTTCCCCAGAATTAACAATATTTTTAATTCCCACTTTCCTCCATCTTATTCAGTGTGGAGTGTGCTGAAGCCATCATGTGTTTTTAACATTGGTTTAGAACTGCACTGTTTATATCTGCAGAATAGTGAACCCAAAATTTCATGGACTCACATCAGACAAGGTATCTTCACGTAAACACCCCATGGGTGCTGATAAACCGTATTGAAATCAATAAATTGTGAAGGGCAGGGTTTATAACCCTGTTTGTACACTGCATATGTCAAGGAGTCATCTTCCAACATCGACAGCCTCTCCTGAGAGGGTTTGGCTGGGCTGATGTGGCACTTTCAGTGAGATCAGTCAGGAGTGAATATAAAGTCTGGTCTCACCAGCAGAAGAGTCAAGAGCAGTTTTAAGTAAGCAGAATTCAATTGAATATGGTTATATTGCTATAAGAAGGATAGATATAGATATTCACATCTATTTGAGGAAAAAAAAGACTCAAAAAGGTGTTAAAAACTACCAGTCCTGGCAATGGACATGAAATGTGTCTCGGTGCTTATTTAAAAAATATATATGAGAAAGAGAGAGAGTGCTATTACAGGCAGGCACTGGGGTGGTTTTTTTTAGCTCTGGCATTAATTTTTCACCCTGTGTTCTTTCTTTTCAATTTCTAGGAAGAAAAGAAACAGATATAACCATGCAAATGTCCCTGTGCTCTGCCTCCGGCTATAAGCTTAAGAATTAAAAGCTTGACAAGGCAGAGTTGTAGACAACACCCCTTCAGTACTTGCTGGCTCAGTGGCTCTGTGAAGACCTCTTTGAAGGTGCAGCTCTTCAAAAAGGCTCTGCAGCAGCACAACTGAAATGTTTGCTGCTAAATATAGAAATGCATTTGCTTTGAGCGTGGCTGGTTTGCTTCAGGTTCACCTTTGGAGCTGCATTTATAGATACAGTATGGGTTTTAAGGAGAAAAAGTGAGAGGTAGGAGCAAGAAAGCAAAGAATTAGACAGTAAGAGTGCCTGTTGAGGGGAAAAAGGCTCTGACTAGTAAAGCAGGGCTGCAAGTCAGCAATTTGATGTGGCCATGGAAAGGCAACCACATGATAAGATATTATATTAGTCAGGAGAGGAGATCAATTCACCATTACCAGATACAAACCCTCTGACTTAAAACATGGGTGAAATACTGTCTGAAAACACTGCCTACAGCTCTCCACACCAAATTTGAAGGGATACATGTTCAGAGCAGAAGGAGTGGAGGAATAATAGGAATTATTATGTGGGAAAGCAGGCAGAGGTTAGTGAAAGCTGGGGTTGGGGTCTGATAGAATCAAGGCTCAGGGTGATAAGTATTGATGGAGAAATCTTCCTTTTAAACTGTTCCTATCCCTTTTTCCCACTGGAAAATAGCCCTTGTCAGATCACAAACGGGGTGATATTTTCCTGTGTCATTTTTCCTTTTGAGGAAGATTTGTACTCTCAGCTGTGATTGAGTCTGGGTCTGGCAGCAGATATTTTAAGGCAGGTGAAAAGAATGAAGCTGCTTCAAGCATTTACATTGCTCACCACTCATTCATATCAGATCCCCATCTTGGGCAGCAGCAGTTTTCAATCTGTTGAGGGAAAGAAAAAAGGATTAGGCAGGTGACCTCTGAGAGAAATGAAAAACAGAATTTATGGGCATTTTTTTTCCCTGTTTAATAGAGAAACATTGACAAATGAGAGACATGGGCAATTACCAACCAAATGAAGTTCCACAAGGGCAAGTGCCAGATTCTACAGCTGGGATGGGGCAGTCCTGGATGTACAGACAGACTGGGGAATTAGAGTCTGGAAAGCAGCTGTGGGATGGGACCTGGGGGTCCTGGTTGATGGCAAGTTGAACATGAGCCAGCAGTGCCCTGGCAGCCAGGAGGGACATCCCTGTCCTGGGGCCATCAGGCAAACATCACCGGCTGGGCAAGGGAGGGATTGTCTGTTCTACTCTGAGCTGGGGCAGCCTCACCTTGAATATAGTGCAGTTTTGGGCACCACAATGAAAAAAGACATAGAACTTATTAGAGAGAGTCCAAAGGAGGGTGATGAAGATGGTGAAGGGTCTGGAGGTGAAGTTGCATGAGGAGTGACTGAGGACACTCGGTCTGTTCAGCCTGGAGGGGGCTGAGGAGAAACCTCATTGCAGTTACAACTTCCTTGTGAGGGGAAGAGGAGGGGCAGGCACTGATCTCTGCTCTGTGACAGGACCCGGGGGAATGGCCTCAAGTTGAGTTGAGGAAGGTTTAGGTTGGATATGAAGAAAATGTTCTTCACCCAGAGGATGGTTGGGCACTGGAACAGGCTCTCCAGGGCAGTGGTCACAGCACCAAGCCTGGCAGAATTCAAGGAGAGTTTGGACAACTCTCTCAGGCACATGGTGTGACTCTTGGGGCTGTCCTGTGCAGGGCCAGGGGCTGGACTTGATGATCCTTGTGGGTTCTTTCCAACTGGTACTCACACTCAAGAAAATCAAGAGCCCAATGGGGCCTCACAGAGCTACAGCAATGAGCCACAAGTTTGGCAGCAGGTCCCTGCGTCTCTGGGTCTCTGGGTCTCTGAATGCATCTCCTTCACAGTACCATGAGTCCTTTACCCAAATTTCCTCATAATCTGTATCCCATTTTGGATGGTAATTGTGCAGGACCCATTCAGATGTGCAAACCACTCTTCTCATCACTATGCCATTTAGCTCCTTGCTCTGATTCAGAGCTGACATATCCTGCCTGGACCTTGCTGATGGCTTTGTGTCTCTGTGTGATATGCACTTAAGTCTCCTTTACAGCAACCTTGTGTCATTCCTATTCACACCCACATATTCTCAAATAATGGTTAAAACCTCTGAATGTGCAGAGAATTTGCTATTAAAGAGTAAATAAGAGAGCAATTGGCTCATCACCCTCTTCCCATAAAAGAAAGGGGGGCATCAGGTGAGGATCATGGGAAACAGTGAAATCCATGGGAAATTATATTAATGGGAATGATAGGAGACCTACACAATTTCCTAGGAGTGCTTATGTGCAAATCTGCATGGGTTCAAGTGAAAAACGCTTGGAAGAAAGAATAGAATAGAATAGAATAGAATAGGAGACATGGCAAGGTGGGGGAAAGGGAAGGACAAAAGACTATTAGAGCACTAAGGGAACAGGGCTTGCTCCTAGCATTCTTTGGCCATCTGTTAACAAAAATTATTGTCTCTGCAGGTGGATCCCCCTTTATCAAGGAACTAGTGGAGCCAGGGAGCCAGGACAGTGGTGATCAGGGAATGAGGGGGATGCACTGCCTCTGTGTCTGTGTTTCTATCCTGCCACTCCTGCCTAGGCCCTTGCCATGAACAGCGTGGCTGTCCACATGTCCTTCAATTTCCTTGTGTTTCTGTGTGTAGGTTGAAATGTGATACTTCAAGTACTATTAAGGAATGTTTTTGCTAAACTGTGTACTTTGTTGCTGGGTGGTTTTTTGTGGTTTCTTTTTTTTTTTTTTTTTTTTTTTTTTTTTGGTCTATCCACTTCTTTAGCTTATTTTAGTATTTGTTCTGAATAAAAAGTTCCATCACAATTAGTTGCCTTGGCTACTAATGATTTTTTTTTTTATTCATATATATCTCCTTGTATTTAAACATAGCACCTAATCTGTCTGCTTTGTGTTGCTTAATGTGACAAGGCCCTAACCCACAGTGAGCTGCTGGTTTCAGCTTTGATTACACTAATGGCATCTTCAGTTTGTTCTTGGGGAGGTGGTGGTTTTCCTGGGAGCAATATTTAGCCAAGGCACTTGATGAGGTCCTACTGAACCTCAGACTCTTTGGCAGTGCAGCATGGGAGGAACTATTCTGGATCTACTGAATGATCAAAGAACTGAGAGGAGATATGTCTGTGTACAGTGTCTGGTACCTGGAGCTCACAAGGTTATGGATTTCTGCTACAAGTTACAAATAGCAGGAAAAAGGAGATGGTCAGCAGTGTTGGCATTCCACAGTGCCAGCCACCCACAGTGTCTCCAAGAAGATCCTGATATCTGTATAGTCAGTCATTTCCAAGGGGAAATCAAGTTAGCTGGCAAGACATGTGTGTTCACAGTGATTAAACCCATGTCACCCCAAATGTCTGTAACCAGGCCATTGGGATGGGGTCCTCTGGCCAGGCCAGAGGTTTAGCAAATGATTGATTCTCTGTCTTAGAGCTGTGTACTCAAGGGATCAAATATTAATGTGATTAATGTCCAGGTTAACTTGGTGTCAGTTACAGGAAGGAAAGATCACTAAGGAGTGATATTTTCAGTGACCTGATATTTTCAGTGGAAGAGAGACTAAGGGAAGGGTTTGTGTATTTATGTGCCTGAAGTAGTTTTCTACTTTGCTGAAGTGACACCGTAGCCCCAGAAGGGAGACACAGATGTTGTTCCAGCTGAAGTCAGCAGGAGCCATGGAGTTTTGGTGCCTTAGAAAATGAAACCGTTTAGTCTCAGCAAAGGGAGATGAAAACAAATGAGACAGCATCTTTTCTTCAAAGGAGTATGACAAAAGTTGCTCAGCTGGTGCCTGGGACCTCCTGCCAGCAGCACCTGTGTCACCAGCTCTGTACCTTGGCTTTGTGCAGCTCCAGCTTCACATCATTTGAAGAAAAGTGTGAAAAAGCTTTCTGTGAAGCTTTTAGTCTGCTGGGTGAAATTATTACCACTAGAGTAGGCAGGAGCGATGTAAAGGCTTTCCTAGCTGTGTGACATTTCTGTATCACTAGTACAGCTCATTTATCATGTTTAGCAATAAATACAACATTTTGGTGAACAGAAGCAGAGACTGCAACAACCAGACCCTGGGCTGGCCTTCAAGACTGGACATCTGCTGCTTCAGGTAAGGCCTGGATTTCTACCTGTTCCAGGCCAGGTTTGGGGAAATTGTGCCTCTAAGTAGAAGCAAACCTCATACCTGCTCCTGCTGTTTTCCTGTCTTCACTCCTTAACCAACAGGGACAACAAATGCCTTCCTCTGGGCAATTCAGTTCAAGGCCAGGTTGGATGGGGCTTTGAGCAACTGTTTGAGCTTTGAGGTGCTGTTCTTGCCCCCATTGGAAGTTGGAACATGATGATATTTAAAGTCATTTTTTAACCCAAACCATTCTGTGATTCTATGATTTGGGTGCCTACAGTCAGATAGGACAAAACCAGGAGCAAGGTATATGTCAGTCTCTATCCTGTGGCATAAACATGTTTCTTCTCTGAACTGCTATGAAATGTAAATGAGCATAATTGCTTTTAAATAAATGCTTTTGTGCAGGTATAAAAGAAACCTTAATGTCTGCAGCACTGAGCACTTGTGATGAGCAGCCCTTTCAATAACTAAACAACAAATTTATATATGTACCCAAGGAAAGAAGGCTCGTAATAAGTTAGTGACAAGCTTTTAGGGGATTAATATATGAACATTAGGTTAAACATACTTTAATTTAAAAAACACTCAGGCTGCATCTTCCTTTGGAGCATGTTATTAAAATTGACATGATTGACTATTAGCTACAGTACAGAAGTACACTCATGTCATAATTCATGCTTTATTATCCAACTACAGGTAAGTACATAAAAATTCAATGTACTGTATTGCATCTTATTTAGATCGCTGTTCCTGTGAAATATAAAGTGTCACCGATAGATTTGCTCCAGTAGTAATTCCATAGTAAATTACAAACAAACTCAATGAAGCAAATCCTCTTGCAATTTATTTAACATGATATTTTTCATTTATATTCAAGGTACATTTTTGAAAATATGCTACATCTTTCACAGAGAAAAAAAAAACCCAAACCCAACCAACCCAACACCTAATCTCTCAGGAGGACTGGATTAAATAGCTACTGACCTAGAACCTCTGCATTTAAATAAGCTTCAAGAGAGTGCCCTTCATCTATTGTGTTTAAAGAGAAAGACTGTGGGAGCACACATAAGAACCACCACAACAGAAGGCTGCCTGGTTCATGGCCCCAGGGAAGTTCAGAGAAGGGATATTTCAAACATAACAAGTACCAAGGGAGTCTTTCCCTCCTTGTGTGTAGCATTCAATAACCTGACTGACTTCATCCAGATCATTGTACTCAGCAGCTTCATGTATCCCCTGTAAATATCTGTAAACCCCACATGGACATTTCCCCAATTTTAGGTACAGTTATATCCTGTGGCAATAAGTTGATCATTTAGTTATGAGCTTTCTGAAAAAGTACCTTCACGGGCTGGCTTTAAGTCTACTGCTTGAGCAGGTGGTGGTTTTAATCCTTGTACAATGAGAAACAGAAAATACATACTACCAATTAATTTTCTCCTACCCATTCATGAATATTTTCTTTTCCTTTGGGTGTCATGTTTCATAGAATCATAGAATGATTTGGGTTGGAAGGGACTTGCAACAACTTCTTCCAACTCCACTGCCATGAGCAGGGACACTTTCCACTATCCCAGATTGCTCCAAGCCCCATCCAACCTGGCCTGGAAAACTTCCAGGGATGGAGCAGCCACAGCTTCTCTGTGAAACCTGTTCCAGTGCCTCACCGCCCTCTGGATAAAGAATTAGTTCCTATTATCCAATCTAAATCTACCATCTTTTTGTTTAAAGCCAGTCTCTCTTGTCTTGTCTCTCCAGGCCTTATCAAAAATCCCTCTCCATCTCTCTGTGGCCTCTTTAAGCGCTGCTAGGATACCATAAGATCTCCCCTAAACTTTTTCTTCTCCAGGCTAGACAATCCCAAATTTCTTCTATTAAGTGTGTATTCTTGTATAATTCAAGTATTCCTCTTGCTGTTCCTGGAGTTCTTGGGAGTTAAAAGGAGATGATATGAGGGTGAATTTTGGCACTGATTGTCTAGGAAGTAACTGCAGTGCACTTACAGATAAAAAATAGGTTTTCTCCAAGAAGCACTGTACCAAATGGAATGATGGCTTTGGGTACAATTTTTCACCCATAAAATGCTGATGTCTTTATCATATTGCTGCTTTAAATATCTAGGTAATATAGTCTAGGTAAGAACACTACAGTTAAATAGGGATTGAGAACATGAATTTGCAAAAGTTTTTCTCTCTAAATCACCTGAAAAACAACAACAACAACAATTTTTTTTAAAAATAATAATTTAAAAAATCCCCTTTTCCCCTCCTCACACCCCTTCCTTCCTCCAACACACTACAGAGAAACCTGAGAGATCAGCATCAGTGCTTCACCTTGATGTAGATGAAGCAGCAAGATGCTGTTTGGGGCTGCATTGATAAGAACCTTGTAAAACATGGTCCACAAATCATCACCAGATACCAGAAATTGTTTTTGGCAAACCTGGCTGTTTGAAATAGCAATTTTACAAAATAAATCCTGAGTTTATAACTAATGAGAAGTGCTGAACTGATAAGGTAAAGCCTGCAGTCCCATCTGTGGCTGTTCAAATCAGCCAGTTGTAAAGTCAGCTGCAGTGCTGTTTCCTGAGATCTGTGGAAATTAAATGCCAAAATCCCAATAGAATTCCATTGCAAATAGGCATTTCAACTTCCTTGGTTGTCTGGAAAATTCCATACTTTACAGCAGTACTACATTTGGCTGATTTCTCTGTTAAGCTGAATGCAGAAATGCGCTGTGCACATTTATTTGAGAAAAGATAGAAAAAGTTTTCAGAAAAGTATGCAGACAACTAGTTAATCTCTGTCCTTAGAGACATACTTTTAATGTTCATTTATTTATTTAAAAAATGTTCATTAGTGCATGTACAGTAATATCATTATAACCCACTCAATTCAATTAGCAGCACCATGAAAAAGGGATGGAGGTTTTTGTTTGATTCAATTGTAAGCAAATGAAGCAATAATAAACCCCCAATTAGCACTGAGGAAAATAAGCTGAAAGTTTTTTTTTTTTCTAGCATTTCACTGTAAACAAAAATGTGTGGCTGATATTCAAGAGGAAGGAAAATACAATTTAAAGACACTTTAAAACTTCAGTGATTAATGTCATGCCAAGTGACTCATTAAAATTCCCATAAAAATATGACCATGGAAAAGAATTCTCTTCTGAAGAAAAATCAAATGTAATTAAGAAGAGGGAAAGAGAAGAACAGGAGAAGAATTGCCAGCCAAAATCAAGATAAACTCATCTGCCACAGAACACATTTCAAGGGATGCAACCAGACCCTTGCTGAGGGGGTCAGGCTGGCACTCAGGAGGAGTTCACCAAGGCCCCAGTTTTGACACAAATAATTCATGTGACATTTGTCAAATTGCTTATTGGTGTCCAGTGTCTCGGGAATGAAGTGGAGATGAGGACAATTCCCCTTCTCCAACCTTTGGAATGTCTAGCTGATTTTGATTTGCCTTTGGTGGTAAATGTGTAAGGAGATTCAGTACCAGAAGCTGGTAAGATTAGAAGCACCTTTCTTCTGGTTTTATGGGGCAAAAAGTGTCTTGGTTGCAAGGTATCAGAGGTGATAGGACCTCTTCCTGTCAACAATAGGTTTGGATCATCAGATCCCCAGGTATCACAGTCCCACTCCTATAATGTGATATTTATTCATATTCCATATATTCACAAACCTGTCCTGTAGCATTACAGCTTGCACTGATGCTGGGCTGCTGACCTGCACTGCTGGGTGTCCTTCAGGGCTCTTCCTGATGTCACCACTGCCAGGGAGCACATGGCAGGACCAGGTTTTGTCAGGAGCCTGGCACTGATATAACCTGCTCTCAACACTCAGATTTTTGCACCACAGCCCCCAGCAGTTGGTAGAAGGTTTGACTTTAATCATGTTGTTCAGCATACATGCTAATTCGTGTCTGACTTCAGCAGGCTCTATTCTATTTTTGAAACAGATCTTATTAAGGTGACAGGTGGTCTGGCACAGCAGAGACAGGTCTGTTACTTGTGGCATAAAAAACCCCCAAACAATAAAAAATTATTTTGATTTCAGTTTTTCTTCCTTGTTTCGAGAATCCTCCAGTCTTAATATCCTTGGAAAAATGGTGATCACATTTGATTTCCCACTGGTTTGGTTTTTAGTTTTTTAGTTTGTTTTTTTTCTGAAGAGAGAAAAAAAAATCTATTTTATAAGTGGTATTATGTACTGCAGATGTCCTGTGAGGATACAATATGGGAGAAATGCTTGTAGAATTCAGATTGCAAATAGGGAGGGGAGAAAGAGAGGGACCAAGTACTATTTAAAGCCTACATTCAATTAATCTGGGCTAAGTATTGTGACTAATTGTGTCCAGTGGCAGTGGACCTTGGCACTTGGACTGGAAAGCCTAAACTGGGCTATCCACAGTGCTCTTGAACAGATACATCATGACCTTTGTTTGTCTAGACAAAGCAGCTTTCTCAGGCTGCCTGACATGGCCCCAGGACTCTCAAACTACAACTAACACCAGCCAAGCTCTGTTGTTGGCCGCGGAGGTCAAGCACATGGCACAAACCATGCTCTGAGACACGTGCCTGCCTCCAAAAAGCTGTTTCAACATGATCCTGGCTGTGATGGCCCCTGCATCCTTCCTGGGCACTGGCTAGGAGAGCTTGTCACAGGCTGCAGGCCCACTGGGGTCGTGATAAATGATGAAGTGCATGGGATGATCGGAGCGCTGGAGCGCTCTGTAATATGAAAAGTCATTTAGCTGTCAGACCAGAAGAAGTGGCAGCTTGGATACTGATCTTGAGGCCAAATATGGTTGACACAAATAACTCATGCCCCTTGTAAAGTGAAATTTTCCTTCATTAAACATAGATGCATGCAGTGCAGTGTTCAGCGGTTTGCTCTTTTATATCCAGGCTCTGATTGTTTTATTTTTATCCTTTAAGAGAAATCAGATGTTAGAGAGGAAGCTATTCTTAGGCTGACTGTGCAAGTGATCAAGCCAAGCATATCCATATAAGACAGCTGCTGGCAAATGCCAGTCCTGGGTTGTGCTTTCATTGCAGAAGCAGCAGTGTGAGTGCTGGGCATGCAGACATGGCACCCTTGGGGAACAACAGAGGAGCTGTCATCGTGCTTGTGGCTCTCATCTCAGGTCCTTGGCAGTGTAGGAGTCTCTTTATACCAATAATTCAGATGAGAAAATGAATTCCTTGATGTCAGTGCCTCCTCTGCACACCCTTTCTGTGGAGGCTGGCTGCACCCGTGCTCGCCCCAAGGTGATAAATTGTGCCTGATGATGCTTCCCCGAATTAGTCAGAAGTCTCTGCTCCACAGTGCCAGGTTGGTGAGCACAGACCCAACAAACAAAGTGGAGTCAACAACGGTCTGATGATGCTCAGGCTCTGTTCCCCACTTGTAATTGCCTACATCTCATCAAGGAAAAGTCTGTGACACAGTGGAGACCCACTGCTCTTCTCTGCTCTAGGCAGGAGCAAATCCCTCAGGAGCTGGTGTGGGCTGCAGCCCAGAGAGGTGGGAAAATGAACTTTGTCAGTTTGTGGGTCTGAAATGGAAGTGAAACACTCATCAAAGGGCAGGCTTATGGTGGCAATAGTTCCAGGACCCCTCTGCTGCTCTGGGCTAGATGTTGTTTCCCTGTAATGAAATATAGAGGTTAATTGTTCCTTTTGCATGTTTAGGGTGCACTCCATCTTTTCTCCTGTGCCTATACACTCTGTAGCCCAATGAACCTTTGTTCTCATGCTGAAATCAGGCTGGATGGGCTCTGAGCAACCTGGTCTAGTGGAAGGTGTCCCTATCCATGGCAGGGGGCTTGGAACAAGATGATCTTTAAGGTCCCTTTGCAATCCAAACCATTCTAGAATTCTATAATTCTATGATTTGGGGTGTTTAAGTATTGCTGCACCAAGATGAAATCCAACAACAAATGGGAGAACCTGTCCCCAGGCACTGGGAATGGGCTTTGTTCAACATCTGGTGTCTGGCTGACCCACCCTGTCCCCCTCAGGGCTGTGTCAACAAACACCCTCTGCACACCAGAAAAAGGGACAGTCTATTATTATGTGCATGGAAAGTTATGGCTGGCCTGGGGGTCTCAACAGTGAAGCAAACAATTAGTACTGGCCCTCAAAGTCTATAAAAATTAAGTGTTGTTTGTTTTCTTGCTCCTGAAGAATCACTGATGACATCATGCCCCCTTTCTGAGCTAATCATTATGAATCAAGGCAGCCTAGGTGAAGGTAATTAAATATTCTAGGTAATATTAGTACTTCAGCAAGCCCACATAGGGCCATATAAAGGGTCTTATATATTTTCTTACTAGAATTTACATTGCTTTAGCTTTTTTTTTTTAATAAAACTCAGCAGCAAATCAGGCAAGTAAATGTAAATTTGCTCAGAGACATGTTTAGCCTTTAAAATACAGAATACTAGAAGCTTTGCAGTATTTCAAAACCAATGTTACCTTTTCATAAATTTAAAGTATTCTAGTTGTACTGAAATCTCTTTTTTTTCAGCTGAAGATTTTTAGTCTCAGCTCCATGGATTAAAATCTTCTGCTCGAAACATGCAAAAAGGGGAGGGAAAAAGAATGACAAAGCAGGTAAAATAAGACAGAATAAAGGAAAATCTGGAATAACTTGAGTTTCTTTATAGATGAATGTTTAAAAATTCTTGTGAAAAATGCCATTAGTGGTGAGCAGTCTCATTCTGTCAGCACTTCATTGCAAATGGTTAAACTGGGTTTGACAGTGCTCCAGTAACACCTGTTTGCTTTGTGTTGCTAATTGGTGAAATACTGGAGCTCAGACAGTCCCCAGGATGCAAGTGCTGAGCCAAGCCCAAATTATTGATGAAATTTGCTTTAAGGGATGAGTGAGGATCGGGATACAATGGCAGTGAACATGGGGAGCAGCAGCTCTGCAGTGCTGGAAGTTCCCCAGATCTGAGTCCACAGGGCACAGCTGTGGTTGCACTGGTGTGTGAGGACAGAAGGACAGCAGGGCTGGAAAAGAGTGAGGAGCAAAATCCCATGGAGGCCAATGGAGCTGTCTTAGAGGGGAGAAGCCAATGAAGCCATAAAGATGATGGCCAATTCATCCCTACTGCTTTCCACTTACCACTGATTTGGAAAAAAAGTTGAAAAAATATTATAGAAATGACAAGAATCCTCTAAGTTAAATTTTTCCATTGGGGGTGGGGAAAAAAAAAAATAATAATAATAATAATAATAATAATAATAATAATAATAATAAAATGGGTTGGGTTTTGTCATCTTTGAGGAAATGAGTCTGAAAATAGAAATCAATCTTGCTGCAAATAAGAAAATAGCAGAATATACTAATCCCCTTCCCAGGATATATAGGGCTAGAGGTAGATTTAGATGATGAATTTTTTTTTTAATAGTAAGGATAATAAAGAACTGGGAAAGATAGAAACAGTGTGAACAAATACTGGGTGGGAGTAGCCTATGTGCACCCCATACTGCTTTAAGGAGGAGACATGGATTATAGGTGAATTTGGTTTTATTTTCTATAACCAAATTTTCCTAATTTGGAAAGAAATTTGGTGTTTTTCTCCAAGGACTACCTTTAAAAGTGCCAGACTAAGAGATTTTGAGCATTTTTTGCTTATAGAATCACAACTACATTAATAGGAGTTAATCATTAGTGTGTCTACTCAGCTGACAATTTACTTACTGGCTTTTGCCTCTGGAGGGTGTGATCCCATCACACACCCAGGTCTTGGTGCTGAGGATTAATGACTTGCTGAAGTCAACAAGAGTCAAGAGTCCTCATTCATGTCCCTGACCATGCCTTAACTTCCATTAAAATCCTTAAAAACACTTTATTTATGTCTAAAGATAATATCATATGAATCTCTTAAACTACTACCCTGCTGATGACACTTTTGGGAAAATGCCAGTAGAGATATATTCTTGCCCCTTAATTGTACACAAAATTGTTTTAGATTAAATAAAATTAACCTCAGTTTCTTCACCCTAATGAATACTATATTTAACCTGTTTTTTATCCAGCCAGGAGCTTACCCCCATGCATGTGAGTACTGATTATTCTCATGGCCAGTCCTGATGAAGCCACTGGGTGACTTGTATGAGCCTTGCTTCCAGAAACAAATTTTCAGGTTCTTTTCCCTCCATAGCCTTCCTTCAAAATGCAAACTGGTTTTTGGGTTCTCAGTCTGCAGCTACAAAAGAATGTGCACTTGCTTTTCAAAGGAAGCAATGGCCATCTCACCAGCCTTCTTCCTCCAGTGGTTCCTGGGGGTACTTATTTTATTTTGGATATAAGCCAGGGATCATGAGTTTTTTCAGTTCCCAGGCCTTCCTGTATGGACAAGTTCCATTTTATCTTTCAGAAAGCCTGGGTAATATCTGCCATCTCTTGATCTGTAGTGCAGGGAATTGGCAGAAATACCTTTATCTAATTGGATTGTCTGATTCCTCAGAGTCTGACTGGTTTGGATTTCTCTATTTTTTGTTTGTTTGTTTGAGCCTTGGTACCTAGCTTCAACAGACACTTTTACAGTCAGAGGGGCTCCAGGGGTTGAACTGCATCTTTCCATTTTCTATTGTTTTTTATTTAAAATCTTCCTGATTTTTCTGATGAGAATTCTGCTCTTTGAACCCACTTCTGCAATTACATTTCTCTGGGGTCTTTTACTGTCACTTCTGGAAACCACATTCACAGGTGGAAATCATCTACCCCCTCTATCACCATATCTATAAGGGAAAGTGCCAAAATTTTATTTGCTTCCTGAACTGGCTCTTCTCTCTCGTTAAATGAAGCCTTTTCCCATCACCTTGTAACCTGCACTCTGCATTTGCATGGTTTCCTACAGATAATAGCACTCATGTCCATTTATCTGAAGCCTGCTATAAATCTCTACATGGAGGAGAGTGCAGCCTTTTGGCAGAAGCAAAAGCATGGTGCAGTTGCTCACTGGAAAAGAGCATTAACTGCTGCCCACATGCCTGTTCAGCAGGAGCTGTTGGAAATCAGCTCCTTTTCCAAAGCCACCTCTCTGCCTTCTGTCTAAAAACCTCTGAGATTCCTGTTAAGAGTCAGGCAGAAGTTGGGAATTGATTTGAGATGTTGAAAAATAAGCTGAAAAATGCCAGGTGATGTCTTTGGGGAGGGAAGGTTATTGATTCAGATTTTTACCTTTTGGTCTGGTTCCTCCACTTCCCTCCACATATCCCCACAGATCTGAGCTGCTGCCAAAACTTCTCCATTGCAAAGGTTCTCCACTCTTTCTGATCTGGATGGCAAAGGCACCTAAAACTGTCCTTAATGCCATATAAATCTGAATAAGTGCAGTTTCTTTGCCCTGCTGAAAGGCCCTTTGGCAGCCCAAAAGGCTGAGGGCTGGTCAGGGGTTTCTCCCTGCAGAGCTCTGCTCTGGTGTTGGGGCACCCTGACCACAGAAAGGAGGAAGATGGGGAGAAACACTCAAAAAGTTGAAGGATTTCCCTAGTCAGAAATACCAGGTTCAGAAATTTCCAGAAGTACTGCAGACCAGGAGGGTGCAGACCAGGAGGGTGAGGCTGGGCCCCCACTTTCAGAAGATTCTGTAAGTTTTTGGTTCACAGAGCAGCCTTTCCATGGGCACAGTGTGTCTGTGGTCTGTTTCAGTCTCTTTGATGCTCCCAGAGTATAAAACAAAATATTATACTTACCCAAAATGTTTTTCCTGTTGGACACGACAGGGTCTGCTCTAGGCCACAAGAAGTATCTGATGCACCAAACCTTTTGATGCCACCCTGGAGTGCAGAGCCCTGGGAGAGGCTCAATCCCTATGGCTCTGCAAACTGTTTTATGGAGCTACTGAAAAGATTTCCTAGCAGGGAATGCAAATCTCCTGGCTCCCCATACTGACTTAGCAGCTCTCCATAATACCTCTTTTCAGTGAATGCTCCAGCAACTTGGGCAGGTGGAAAATTCCTGGGAATTACAAAGTTACAGGAGTGAGGCACTCCTGTGAAAGGGAAAGGAGGATGCTGTGCCCTCGATGGGCATCTGGCACACTCCCCTGGGTGCCAGCAGTCAGCAAAATGTGGCAGCACTGGGCTGGTTTGAAAATGTACTTTGGTCCTACCTCTCACCCAGTCACCTCTCCTTGGCCTTGCCTGGGAAAAGTGTGTCAGCCACAAAACAAACACGCACACAGTTCATAGCAACCCACTTTGCATTCCTCTAACATCCTCCAGCAATCAAAAATTCACTTTCTCAGCCACAGGGGAATATTCATTTCTGTCATGTTGCAGATGGGGAAAATGATGTGTGCAAAGGTGAAATGGAAGGCTGATCATGTGTCTTCCTCCTGCCAAGGGCTGTGCAGGGAGTTACATCTGAGGAAAGAGAAGGATCTCTTTGCCTTGCCATGTGTGCAGTTACAGCTTTGGCTGCTCCTCCCTGCACTGCTGAACATGTTTGTCTCCAGCTTTTTGTTCCCCTCCCAGTTGTTCTTACAGCCCCATGTACCTGTACTAACTCTCACAGAATCTTCCATGCAAAATTCAACTGTCCTGAACTTGTCTGCTACATTCCCTTCAAAGTTTCACATTGGTTTCCTGCATTAAATACATAAAAAACCCCAACCAACCAACCAAAAAACCAAAATCAACTCCAACAAAAATCAAGCCCTGTTTTTCTTTAACATCTCCCTGTCACTGTCATTGGAACCATTTCATTTTGTACAAAAGGAAAATCTCCAGTGATCAGCATCACCAGCAAAGTCCAACAGTGTGTGCACATCCAGTTGGGTATTCACCACTCAGATGAAGATCATGAGTGCCAGTGAACAAGAAGTGGGACTCTAAAATGCCCTGGCCTGTGGTGACATTTTACTTGAACATATAGAGCAGGCACTTCCAGGCACTTTGTAAATGTTAATACAATTAATTTGTCATCCTTCATTGCCAGAGATGTTCTTATAGCTCTGGCTAATAAAGATCCCTCTGAGGAAGCAATACTTTGAATGTAACCAGATGACAGGGCTGTGTTGTATTTATCAAGTAGCTCCAAAGGGCATGTGTCCAGAAAAAGATGGTTTTGCCAGAGAAAAGCTGTATCCCAACCCCCTAGCTCCCTTATGAAGAAACATCTTCAGCACAGGGCTAAGCAGCAAGACTGGGAAAATCCTCTCTGTGTGGGAAGGTGAGAGTGATCTCCACAGCAAAGATATTGTATTACCCACTGGTGAAAATGTTATTTAAGAAGATAACCTCTGCTCTGTGGACCTTGCATCTATCCATGTACTGCAGGAAAACAGATGTGTTAAACTCTGTGTCACATATTTTCCAAACCATCACTGAAGATCTCTGCAGCAAGTGAAAACCTCAGTTACAGACCAGGACCCCTCTGTGCCAGGTTTTGCAGAGCTCAGACTGTCCCAGAGGGTTTATAGGAAGTGGATTGCAGTCTGCAGGTGCTGCTGTAAAACTGAGCAAGATGGTTCTGACTTCAGCTCAGGGAATCTGACAGAGCTGACCCCTAAGGATTTGGTAGGGCCCTGGACATGCTCTGGGCACTGTGGACATTCTTTTGCACGAACCAATGCCACATGGCAAACACCTCTCTCCACAAACCACCATATCATCACCAGCTCTGTCCCATTTTGGTTTTGAGAGCTTAAAATGTGACTACCAGGAATTATATGGTTACAGTTTTAAATTCAGAGAGGTTCCCTTTAGCATCCATAGGTGGAATCTCTATGAAAGCAGCAACAATGACATTTTTCCATTAAGTTCAAGACCATTGAAAACCCTTAAGTGAACTTCCAGGAGAGAAGTCAATGGCAAGGTACAGAGACCTCCAAAGGGCAATTTAGTTCACCCTAAACTAACTCTGAATCCCTTCTCTTTCTGTTGAGGACAGAGGGACACCTGGACAAATACCTTTCTAGGCTTTTAAGACAGGTTTAATTGTTTTGCAGTTCATTGTTCTTACAATATGTAAGGCTGCAATGCAAGGGTGCAAACTAGTTATACTGTACCTACACTGTGGGGAAACCTCTCTATGCAGACTCATAAATAGTTTTGCTTCTGATTAAACATCCCATCAAAAAGGAACTGCATTAGCTGTTCTTGAGGAACTGCATCAGAAAAAATCCAGCCCTAATGCAACATCAGCTGTTTCTCCTCAGCCAACCAGTTGCTGTACTTACAGAAAAGAGATTGCAGCTCAAGCCTTCTTCAATCTAATTTTAAATTAATTGGCACATGGTCCCTTCTGGTCTCCACCCAGAAAGCTCCCCATATCATGTTCTAATCACTGGCTGCTACTCCCTCATTTTCATTAGAGTGACATGCCAGTATTCCTGCAGCCACCTTTTGCTGTCTTTGGTTTCAGGCAGTGACATTTAAGCTTTAATCCCAGAGTTAGTGGTCATTACTTTAGTCTTTAATCATCATGAGAGACTAATGAGAGGAGATAATCCTTATATAAATCACTGTGTAACAGGAAAAGCAGTTGATTTTTTAGAAGATTTAAAACTCAGAAGAAATTCTTGGTCAAATCCAGAGGTTTGTTTACAATAATTTGGACTAAGAAAGGAGGAACTCAATTTGGTGTCTTGAATCCCCACAGCAAAACAATTAGACTTTTTAATAACACTTTGTTTTTCTATAACAGCACCTACCTGAACATCTCCTATCTTTGTACAAGGTGTCTGCTCTGGAGCCATTTACTGAAATGAGTTTTGTTTTCCCATGCCTGACTTGACTGATGCCCTCATCTTGTTTAAATGGAAAAGCAGAGCTTCTTCAGCAGGAACACTTGGTGACACCAGCACCCTGAACTTGGATCCTCATGGTCACAAGGTTATTTATCATATTTGTGCCTGCTGACCCCAAAGGAGCCTGGCTTCTGGCTTCCCAGGCACTACCTCTCTCCCAGTGCAGCATCCAGGGCCTGAGAGGTATTGGAGAGAGCAGCTTCCCTTGCTTTTGGTGGGAAACTCTTCCTGTGCTCATGCCTTCCTTTGAAGCTTTTGGGAGAACCCAAGGTTGTTCTTGGAATTTCTGGGTCCTGGAGAGTCTGAAGAGAATTTCACGTGTAGGAATACTCTAGATTTAATGTGCTTGAGTGTGAATGTGCAAAGATTTTAGCAGTTCCACTGCTTTTAGTAAACTGAGGCACACCAGAGTGTGGTTCCCTATAACTAGCTTGTGCTCAGTAGGATTTCATAAGCTTCTCTGTTTTAGGCAGGCAATGGGATTTAAGCCACAGGCACCTCACTCCAGAAACCTGTTCCTATGATTTTTGTGACAGGAAATGCAAAGGGAACTGTGCAAATAACAAGGAACAGTTTTAGGGCCTTTTAGTCACAGGCAGTAACACTTAACCAACTCTGTAACCAAGACTTTGTCTCATGCTCTCCCCTCCTGCCAATCCCATGCTCCTTTTGAGCAGTGACCAAGCAGAAATGCTGAAGAAATATCCTCCCTCTTTGGGAGCTGGTCCTTTCTCTGCCAGTATTTCTTCAGGCAGCACTCAGTCCCCCTTGGCATGTCCCAAGCCTCACTAGGGTCAGCATGGCATGAGCTTGATGGGAAAAAGACACTCCAAACTCTGAAGGCTGAGAATCTAATTACTTCAAAAGTGTCTTTATGCCATTATATTCCCATTAAAATAATAATTTATCACTCTTCATTGTACTCTTAATGATGCTTGAAAATAATGGGCTTGAATCAATACCGTGCCCAATGTAAATGTGGTGGAAGAGCAGGGAGGATCTTAGCCAGGCTGATTGCTTTTCCATTATTTTTGGCTGATCTGGTGTTTTGACAGAGTATCTGCATTCAGCACAAGCTCCTGCCTTGCAGGTTTATCCTGCTAAGGGGTCAGTGAGCCCCAGGAGTTGCATGTTCAGTTATGCATATTGATGCATCTGGGGCACTTGAGCTAAGGCCATTTGCAGTGAAGAGTTCATCTGTATACACATACATCCTCCTTTTCTTTTGATAGATTCCCCTGCTACCTTTGTTATTGAACAGATTTAAAAGCAGCAGCAGATCCTTTGAGGAGCTGTGATGTCTGGAGTGTGGGGTTTCACACAAATTCATCTCCCAGTTCCCTCTGGTGCAGTGGAAGTGTCTCTAGAAGGTGCTGGAGAGTCAGGGTGCAGGGCAGCAGCTCACAAAAACCCAAGAATATTTCTGCACTAATGGCACTTTTCAATGTTCTGATTGCTTTGACTTTGAAATCTTCCCCTGGAGAATGGCTGGGAGAAACACAGCCCAGAGCAACTGGAACCCCACAGCAGGTCTTGGCCTGCTTGGCACCAGTCAGGGTCTGTGCAAGAAGCCCCTAAGCACTTTTGGAGAGAATTTTGCAAAGGCATGAGAAATTACACAGATTTATCATACTCTGGCACCAACCCCATCTCTACCTGCAACTATACCTTTCAGAAGATGGATTAGGATTTACTTTACTGGTTTCCCATCCAGGCCAGCCACATCAGAGTATTTTCCACCTTCTTTCCACTCCCTGAGCCCTCATTTTTGATTCTGAGTGTGACATTGCTGTGTTAATGCTTCCCCTGATAGAAGGCTTGGAAAGGGAGGCAGCAGAAGTGGATGTTGGGGGAATATCTGCTGGCTGAGACACCAAATATTGGAATATGGAACACCAGAGGCCTCCTGATGGCATCCTATGGGAGAAGAAACACAGTTTTAGTTTATGATTTACCAGACTGAGGAATGAAAGCGATCCTGTCCTAAGTATCTGCTCTGACCAGTCATCCTCCTCATCTCCATCTCTGTCAGCAAGCACAACGAGCCAAGGGCTATTTCTGGCTTTCTGGTGAGTGGCTGAGTTTGCTTCTGTGGGTGAGCAGGGTGGCCATGTCCAAACTGCTTGTTGGAAGTACCCCTTGCTCCTGGCTAGCTCCAAAGTCAGCACAGCTTTGCCTGGGAAAGGGCTGTAAAAATTCTGATGGACATCATGGCAACAGGTAAACAGGGATGGGCAGTGTTCAAATCTTTGCCAAAGCCATGTTCAGTTTAGCCCTGCAAATCTGGGATGGTTTGTTGGTCTTCAGCATCCTTTGTATGAGATCCAAACAAAGAGGACTATTTTTTTTTTTCCAGTGGAGATAATTGGACCTATTAACAAAAGCCTCTGACAGATGCTGACCTTCAGCCCACACTCAGCCTGGAGAAAGGGCCTTTGCATCATGCTCTGGATTTTGGCTTTTTTTTTTTTTTTAGTTTGTGTGAAAACCTCCAGATGGAAGATACCAAGAATCTTTGGGTTCAGCTGTGTGGTGGTGGATAGTCTCCAAACCTGGGAAACTATCTGAGCAACCATGCTGCAGCTGGACATGGAGAATTTGAGTGTACAGGTAGATAATCAAGGCTCTGTATTATTATTTTTTTTATTATTTTTTAAGATATGTGACTCCTAGTTCATGTATTCCTGGTTTGGCTGACCTGTTTTTGCTTAAGGAAAAGTTAAATCACGGGAAAGATGATCAAATTAAAGAGTTTAACTTATCCCTGTTCAACTCAAGTTCTTTCCATTATGTGACCTGATGTGCTTTAGAAACCTTTCAGCTAAAATTTGGGTTTAGCCAAAGGCTTCCTAGCAACACCAAGCCAGGTAAATGACACACAGGATGCTGCTGGGGCTTTGACTCAGCTAAATGGGAATAAATTAGTTGTTCTGCTATTCATGTGTGTCTCTTCCCCCAATTTCAGCTAATTGAATGTAGGGAACAGTGTATTTTATTTATTTATTTATTTAGCCCTTTAACACAATTTGTTGAACATTGCTAAAATCAGTCTCCCACTTCAAAACTAGCTGCAAAGGAGTATTCTGTATAAGCAGACCTACTTCTTCCCAGATCCACATATAGGTTCATTTATTAAAGCAAATGAAAAGCAAATGAACCCATATATCCACATCTCCAAAGGGAAGGTTTTTTTCCCATGTGAAATCTGATATTCCAGATTTTGAACTACAGCTTCACTGAAGCTAGAGGAGAAGCTATAGGAGGATGATGAAATATTTATTTCAGGTTCAGAATTTAAAGCATGGGTTGTGGTTTCTGGAGTGTCCAGGGATACTTTGTGATGGTGAGTATTCAGGGTAAATGGGGTGGGGATATCTGCTTCATGCCTTCATATCTTCCAGCCTGATTCCTGCCTTTTTATGGGAAATATCTTTGAGCATTATAGGAAAATGCATATTGATGAACTTCCCAATGTATAGCCAAGCTTGTCTGCATTCTCTATTTTTTCATTAGTCACTAACCATTTCTATCAGACAGAGCATTACCTCCCAGATCATAAATTCAGGAGAGGAGGTGATGTCCCTCCCTGCTCTGCAGTGAGATCTAATGGCTTCTTTGCTGCAACAATGGAGAAAGCATTTAAAGTAATGTCCCTTATGGATAGTCTCCAGCACATGGAATGGCTTTTTTTATAGTACTCAGTATATTTAGCAATGAAGGAGAGGAAAATTGTGAGCTCTTCTTTTAGAAAGACCATGTTTTAAATAAAGCCCAAACCCATAGCTTTTTTCTTTTCTTGTTCTTGTGCCTTATCACTGGAGACTGTGAAAGGCAAAAATGATCATATGCAGGTGATGAGTCCCCCTGTCCTGTGCACAGCTTAACCTCACCCTAAAAAACACCTCTGCAGCATCACCTGCCTTCAGCAGATCCTGTGACTACTGTACAGAGATGCTGCTGTTTCTGACTGGAGTTACACTTCTGATGTCTCTGTGAATAGCAAAGCAAATACATATGGGAGCAGCAATGTATAGAATCCCTTCCCTGCCATGTTAAAGCAGTGGGAGCTGAGAAGGTAAAATATTTAGACTCCAGATGTCTTTATTTGCCAAAATAAAAATTCTTGCTGTAAAATATCTAGAAAATGTAATTAAAATTGCCATTTATTTTTCTCACTGTTGCTAACATTGCTGGCAAAATTGAGTCACTCAGTGCTGCCAAATATAGCATTCCAGGTGTAAAACACTCTCAGATGTTCATGACATTTTGCACGTAAATACTGAGTCATTGAGAATGATCTGGTACTATCCATATGCCTGATACAGAAATACTGCCATGAGTGGGAGATCAGTATACACACACAGCAGGATAATGTTTGAGAATGAAAAAAAAACTGTGTTTCTGCATAGTTTCTAATAGAGTTATGGGACTTTTCATGTACTGATACTTCTCCTCTCAAGACCTTTGCAGAGGAGAATGACCACAACCTTCCACCCCACTACTTACTGCTCCATTTCTGAATAGCAAGTTGGAGACTTCTTTGTCATAGACTTTTTTTTTTTTTT
>WEIU01021186.1:669955-682873 GCA_013389925.1 Aegithalos caudatus
CAACCTGTGTGAGGGACTTGCAAACTTGAACGGTTGATGACATCTCAATGTACAGAAGGCAACAGCCCAGTGTGCCTGGTGCCATTCTCTTCCAGCCACCTTTTCAATCTGACTTTTGGCTGCTGCTGCACTCTGCACCAGGCAGCAATACAGGCTGAATTTTCAGGCATCATAATTTCCTGGAAAAAATGGATGTGTTTCTGGAAAACATATGGGAATGGTGCACCCTGCAATCATGCTTGCCCTGAAGAGAGGTAGTGCTTGCTGGAATTTAAGCCACTGAGATGAACAATTTCTGCCTGACAGAAATGAGTGTCCTCACCAGCTACAGGAGGAAAAAACATCCTCCCTTGCCACAGGTGTGTGAGTTGGGTGTCAGGCTTGTGCTGGGCCATACACTGGGCAGTCAGGCTGTCCTGTGCTTCAGAGAGACCCACAAGGGCCCTGGAGCAAGCTCAGGCACCTGCTCTGCCTTCTTGGCACCCCTCTTTCTTCCTTTCTCCATGTGATGGTTAAACCTTCCAGGCTCTCTCCCACTCTCCTGTTCATCTCTCATGTGAACTCAGTGACAACATTTCATCTGCAGACTTGGTCTTGCTCAATAAAGCAGTGGATGGCCAGGTACATTACACCTGTTTTGAATGGGAAAAAAAAGTGCTTAATTTCATGTTTCCCTCCCTGTCAAGGGAAATACACTGAATTGTGTTAATGCAGCATCCCTGACCTGTTTGCTGTACAATTTTCTTTGCTTTCTCTCTGCTTTTATTGCCACAGGATATCTCTTCTTGCTACCATCTTTTGCCTTGCATTGTTTACTCTGCATCTCCACATCACTTCTCCTTCCACCAATTCCATTTTTTTTTTAACCAGGCTTCATTTCATTTTCTGTTGATTCCTCCTCTTCTTTCCCCTGCCCGTGCATTTCCCTGATGTTTTACTGTGTGTAAGACAACTTCACCAGAGGCATTTATAGATGCTATCAAGAGTTCACTAAATTGTACTAAGGATGATTGAGTCTGTATGAAAAACCATTAAACTGGAAACATGATTTTCTTATTTTGTATGAAACACAGGAGCACCCCCATTTCCCTGTTCAGTTCTGTGTTCTCATCTGATTAACTCAACAAAATTAAATTATTAGAGACTGGGCTTGAAATGCACTTATAAAAAGTAGAATGAGAAGGGATGGATGAGAAGAATTCGCCTTTCTACACTACAGGAAAATTAAAATCTGGCCACTACTAGCAGAAATTTGCAGATCTTAGATGCTTCTTAGCTCATAATCCACTGCCTTCTAGGGCAACTTGTGTAAGAACTCCACTGTCATTCATGTTAAATAAATTGTTACCTGCTTTCCCTTTCCTGTTAGCTGGCCTGTCTCTGTGCTCAAAACCACTCAGGTTTGTTTTTTTTTTTTCCCTCCATGGAGAACAGTGAATCAGAATTATCTTGATATCAACCTTTTAGACACTTGAAGGTGATTAACACACACAGTCACAGTTCCACAGACCAAATGATTTCATTCTTTCTTCATCATCCATATTTTTCAGCACCTGAATCACTCCTGTTGCTCTGGGCTCCCTCCAAATTGTCAAACTCTTTCCCACAGAGCACTTCTCTTGCTGGAGCCTCCACCCTGCCAGGTTCAGTGAATAATTTCCCCAGGGGCTCCAGGTAAATGATGGTGTATTAGAAGCCCCTGAGTGCCAGTACCTTGTTTGCAGCAGTGTCACAGGGTACAGAACACAGGCACTGAGAAATCTCTCTGTGTATGATACTCTGGCTTCTCCACAACACTTCCCTGCGGGGCCTCTCCAGGCTTGCATTAACAGCAAGTGCCTGATTTCATTCAAAAGTGAAACTGTGAACAAAGGTGGAATTCAGCCCAGATGAAGTGCTACCTTTTAGTACCCACAGACAGCTGTCTGCCTGTCAGCAGGGGTGTCTTAATTTAGCCATTCCACAGGTATGGCAAGGACTGAGTGCCTAAGGAAACCATCCAGGACTGTTGAAGCTGCCATGGGAGAATCACCTGATCTCTGGACACCAGTGCCAGCAGGCAGGATTTTCAGTGTCTCTGGGTACAACTGAGCTGAACCCTGGTGTCTGCTGTAGGGTGAGCTCAATCTCTTGCCAAGAAGCCACAGTCTGTGTTGACTTAGGAGCCAGGGAGTCCTGTGGAGGTGTTTCTGCTACTGTGCAAGTTAGATTTCTGAGATTATATTTCATTTAGCTGATGGAGATGCCTTCAGCATGTGACTGTACTGAAATCTGCCTCCCTTTGAGATGCCCTTGATCCCCCTGCCTGGCAACAGCAATCTGCAGCTTACAGATCACAGGGCATCACCCAAGTGCTAAAAACATGCACAGCCCCATGGACAATGAGTAATTCCTCCATTTGCTCTGCTCTGTCAGCATATTGGTTGGTTCTCCACAGGGTTCAGCTCCATTGTCCACACATGCAGGATAAGTGTGGTTTGAGATGTTTCTCTGTCCAGGAATATGTGCATGTTTTTTCCCTGTGCACAAGGAAATGTTCTCCTTCCAAGAAATGCATCTGTTCAGAGTTATTTATAATGCTGAGGCTGTATCATTCCCTTGGCACCACTGACTGGGTAAACAGGTAGATCTCAAGGAAGCAGCACTGGTACTTTAATCACCATTACATTAACTCAGAACTGCAATAATCTGGGAAATTAGGCTACAAATGTTAAAAGAAAAAAAAATCATTAAAATTTAAACTAAATGAAAAAGTTACAGTCTACCCAGAGGAGGTTGCTGAAAGTCATGCAGTTACATTCCTACAGTGTGAGAAGATGGAGAAGTTACAACTTTAACAGTGGTGGAGCATATTTCTGAGAAATATCAAAAATTTGTGCTTCCCCTTACTAAGTAACATTGTCCTGTCTTTGGCTGAGGGGAGGCAATCTGTTTTTGACAAATCAGTGTTGGATGTTTCTTTATCACTTTCCTTGAGGTACTGATGTATCAACTGTTTCATTATTTGGTCCATTTTCTTTCCAAGCATCAAAATTAGGCTGACTCATATGGATTTCACCTTTTTTTCCATGACAACACTTCTTGCTCTTTTTTTCTCCTCTGCTACTTTTCCTCCACAAGATCTTAAAGACAATCTCTTATCATGCAGTGATTCCTTTTGGTAGTTACTGATGTACCCTGCAGCACAGCTCATCAGTCCCCCTGGGCCTGCAGGCACTCCACTTACTCAAATATTATTTAACTTATGCTGACCTGGTCTTTTTTCTCTGCACCATTAATTTCAATTAAGTTGATAATCTGATTGTAGATGGTGGTGGTTTTTTTGTTTTGTTTTGTGTTTTTTTCCCTTTTCTCTAGTCTGGTTGAAGCAAAAAGGCACTGTACCAAGTAAAAAAGATAAAACCATCACATAGATGAAGCAGCTCAGGTACAGTTAGGGACTTGCATAGCAACAGCTGGTCATGAATTACAGGGAGAAATTCTCCCCAGTCTAGATGGCTCCATTCAGCTGGAAAGTGTTACTCTTCCAAAGCTAATAATGACATAAAAATCAAAGGGGGTCTAAGATCTTAACAGTGCTTGAAAAGAAGGGAGGAGCTTGGGTAAGTAAGGCTAATGTGAGTTAGTAAAAGGCAGACAGTTTCCCTGTCTCACAGAAAGTCAGGGAGACAAAGGTGTGGTGACAGAGTGAGATTTCTACCTCTAAAGGATGAAAGGATGTGAATTTATGAATGTGAACTTAATACCCTTGCACTTAGCCTGACTGTGGTTGTCATACTTTGTTCTGAAAGCTTTGCACCTTAAAGGAATACGTAAATAATGTTTTGTGCTGAAAGTGGTTGCTTTTGTCACTGCAGTTCTATGCAGCCATAGGCAGCTAAAAGGCAATTTTACAGGGTCCAAGTATTTGATGGACCTATTTAAGCAGACAAAATGAGAACTTACAGGTTCTGAGGAAGATTTTGGGCTGGAGAAGGAGACCTGGAAAAGCAATGCCATTGTTTTTTCAGGAGCATTTCAGGGAGATGGGGAAGAAGTCAAGCCCTTCATCAACTTACCATGGGATTGAAATTCTGGGACAGCCCAGCTAAAGCTCAGGCTGATAAAATTGCATATGTGTAGGGTGAGTTTTCATGTAATGGACACTCTTTATGCAAGAAAGACACAAACAGTGACCTTGCATCTCTAATCATACATTGCTATAACTGGAAATCATAGAATCACAAAAGGGTTTGGGTTGGAAGGGACCTCAAGGATCATCTAGTTCCAAAAATCCAGTTACCCAATTGTGTTTTGCTTCAATGTGGATCACTCTGTTAGACACCAGATTGAATTCCTCATTAAGATCTTTGGAGACTGATTCACTTGTTTTATAAAGATTCAAAGGTAATACTGAGGAAAATTGCACTTGAGGCTGAGATATCTCTGTATCTTTGATTATCCTTTTATTTACACTGTGGACTTCTTGAGGCAGAGACTGTCTAGGTGTAAACACAAATAGATAGCAGTTTTTGCCCTGGAAAATAATAAATTAATTTTTTAAAAAATATTGTAAATATTTTTATAATCAATTAAGACACATCAGTTTTCAGGAGGATAATTGGCCTGTTTTTGAGCCTGGTTCATTATATGAATTTGCTGTCCTTGTACTATGAGTCCTCCGTGCAACAGCCTCATCTTAAATGCTACAGAGATTATAAACTCTTCAGTGCAAGGGAGACTTTTATTAGACACCTATAAACCAGCAAACATTCTCCTGGAGCCAAGAATTTCCTCTCCTTACTTCATTATGTAAACAGCAACAATAATAATGATGAATTGACTAAGGACTGTACAACAGAAAATAACTCAGAGCAACAGGTTGAATTTTAAACTGATAACATGCATTTGATTATCAGCACAAACTCCTTACAAAGACACTGATCAGGATGTGTCACAGTCTCCCAGGAAAAGTGTTCAGCCACCTGTCATTTGTGTTCTTTTTGGTCAGATTAGATAATACTCTATGTGGAACAATCAGTCCTGTATTGGTCCAATGGGAATGGATAGTGATTTTCATCTGTAATTTCAATTTCAAAGATGGATAGAGTGTATTTCTTTGTATAGAAAGTGAAGAAGTTTGTGAAGGGAGTTTTATGCATCTCCTGAGACAGCAGAGATTTGGCTCGAATTAGAGAAGCACAGGGCAGGGGCAGGAGGGAGAAATGATGGAGATGCCAAGAGCTCTTTATATTCAACTACAGCTGGATCAATTGTTGCTCTACTGTTGTCCTGATAACAGACTCGAGTTTGCAAGGGATCAGACCTTGGACATTTTGTCCAAACAATGTGAAAACCAACAAGTAATGAGGAATGAATGCAGAGGTTCAGGCTGAAGGAAGCAGAGGAGATGGAAAAAGAAGTAGCCTGGCAAAGAGTGTAAATTGGATGAGAAAACGTAAGCAAAACCCAGTTTAATCTAGACTCAGGCAAAGGAGAAAACAGGTGAGAATCACAGTCACATCAAGGTAAAGCTCTAGAAACATAAAGCAGCCCTGCTGGAGGTGTTGGGGCTGCCAGGAAGAGAAAAGCTGCAATAGAGATTTCACAGGTCTTTTGAGATGGGCACACAGGTTACTGGAGATTAATCCATCCCTTCTAGTGGAGTAAACAAATATTGATGAAGAAGGTGGATGTCTGGTTTTGAGAACCAGAGTACAATTAATAAGAATAAATGCACTTTTCATCTCCAGAACATGGAGAAGTTTGTTTGTGCCTGTTGATGAGCAGGTGTGGTTTAAGATCTGACCAAAGATCAGGTGTGGTTGCATCTTGTACATGTCCAGCTAGTTCAACCTTCCACAAAAGATAAGGAAAACAGCTCCAGCAGATAACTTCCATCACAGAAGAGATAGTTTGAGATAGTATGAAGAAAGCAAAGTATCTGGATGTGAAACATGAGGCTTGTTATAAATCTTCAAGGATTCCCACAGTGATTTAACTGCTGCTTGCACACTCATCAATAGTGACTTTGGAGGGCAATTTTTTTTATTTTTATTTTTTTTTAACTCCAGCTGACCCTGCCTGGTCAGTCCATACAGCCCCAGAGTCCCCCTTCTGTGTGGGAAATTTGGAGGAGGATGGGTGCTTGTGAGTACTCTCAGTGTGAACATTGATGAGGCACTCATATGGAAAGGATGAGGGCTCAGCTTCAGTCCAGTGTGCCCTGGAGGCCACCAAACAGGATTTGAACACGCAAATTGCAGGAAACAGGAGAAAGGTGGAACAAGTGAGCATCTTCTTGTGTTTGTTAGCTGGTTTAGTTAATAAGAACATAGATGCTCTCCTTACTGTAATTACTTAGCTCTAGTGTGATATCTTAATATTAGCATTAAGGATAATTAGCAGCAAGTAATAGTTTCAAATGACAACACAGTAACACGACAAACAGAAGAAGGCCTAATTTTTACATCCTTTTACTTTCTCAAAACACAGAATGTGATGTGGTCCAGTGAGCCCACTGAAGGGGAAACTGTCATCTCTAAAATGAGACATCACCACAGCAGTTAAAGCATCACTGTAGGAAAATGAAAGCCTGGGGACACCAGCCCATCTCCTGAGTATATTACATACACTGTACCAGCCATCACAGAGTCCTGCAGGCATTTTGACTGCAAAGCACAGCATTCTTTTAGAGTAGGGAGGAAGTTATCCAGAGCTATGTTACCAAACTGCAGTATTAGGTCAGAAGTCACAGCACAGAAAGATCAGAGTGACATTGTCACAAGGCTCTGGGCTCGGCACGGTCTCAGTCCTTGTGCAGAGGGAACAGCAAGGTCCTGCCCCGCACCAAAGGATGAGTGAAGGCATCCAGGGATTCACAAAGCTGCTGACTCTCCTTCTACATTCTGCAGGTATTCACACAAGAATATATAAAACTAAATATTAGCACTGCCATCAAACATGCAAGGAGCTGCTTCATGGGAGGATTTCTGTGGCCAAACTGCAGAGCTCTGAGCTGTGCTGTGAGTCAGTGCAGGGATGTGGATGCAGCCCTGAGCAACCTGCTCCAGCTGACCCTGCCTGGAGCAGGGAGGTTGGATCTGAGGGTCCCTAGAGGTCCTGTGATTCTGTAATTCTGGGCATGTTCATCAAAAAGTTCCAGGGAAACTTCCAAATCACAAGCTTGCTTTGATTTATTATTTACTTATTTGTTTGTGTGGTTTGATCTGTGGTATGGGAAGTCTCATTTAAGGATTTTTTTTTTTATACCTTGACTTTCCTCTCATAAATGCAGAAGAAAAAATACCAAGAACTTGAAAGGTTCAGGAAATGAAATTTAATTTTTGGAGTTCAAGAAGTGTTTGGACAATAATCCTGGGTGCATGGTGTGACCCTTGGGGGTTGTCCTGTACAGGGCTGGGAGCTGGACCTGATGATCCTTGTGGGTCCCTTCCAACTCAGCTTATTCTTTGGTTCTGAGATTCTGTGAATTCATATGCAGTTAGTGAGCCAAAGTACGTGAAGTTTAACCTTTCAGTTCAGTGAGAAGTTTCTTGGTCAAAGACTTTGGGAGCTGTTCTGTGTAACACTTTCAAATTTATGACTAGAAATGAAAGAAACTGCTGAAAAGTCAGTGTCTGCTTCATGGCAGCCTGCACCCACACAAAGACTGGAGTACTGTAGTGAGACAGAAACAGACAGAAGGGTTAGTTAAGAGGATTATGAGGTGTTCTTTTATTAGGTTTGTAATACAAGGAAAGGTATAATTTACACGGGCATGTAGTGACAGGAAAGGGGGAATGGTTTAAACTGAAAGAAGGTAAATTCAGATTAGAGATAAGGAAGAAATTCTTGACTGTGAAAGTGGTGAGGCTCTGGCACAGGTTGCCAAGGGAAGCTGTGTGAAGTGTGAAGTGTTCAAAGCCAGGTTGGATGTGGCTTGGAGCAACCTGGGACACCAAAGGTGTTCCTGCCCATGGGAGAGCGCTTAAAAAAGGGGATCTTTGATGTCCCTTCCAGCCCAACCCATTCCATGATTTTTTTGATTCTATGATTTACTGACACACTGAAATGCAGGAAGAACCACAGAATTGTATTGCAATGAGGGTCAGGTGGTTACACAGAAGCTGAGGTCAATGCTAACAGTACAAGAAAGCATGGCAGTGCAGCCTTAAATTCTGGCAAACCAACCTTCTGATTATCCATTAGCTTAGAGAGGGTCTTTTGGGGTGATTAAAGGCTGCAGACACACACTTGGAAAGTGCAGAGATGTTAAAATCCCCCTGCTCATCCTGTGACTGGGAGTTAAGCAGCAAGAGAGCAGCCAAGGAGCAGCCACCTGATGTGAATTCAGGGTTCCTTTGGTGCCACAGATGAGCTGATGGGAGCTGCCAGGACTTATCAGATGGTTGGGGCCTACAAGTGGCAACATCCCAAGAAAAGTCTTCTTCTCTGTGACAGGTCTTGACATATGTAGAACAGGAAGACTTTGCAGCCTGGTAGTTCTGAAAGCACAGGCTTTTGCACTTTACTATCAAGGCTTAGTCAGTTCAGACTGATGGCTAGTTTGTCTTTCCCAGGCTGAGTGGTTTTTAACTTTGTTTTTTTTAAACAATAGTAGTTGTCTAGCAGGCAGGTAATTATGGTCCATGTCTGTTTGAGATCAGCTTCAGTTCACAGTGATGAAAAAGATTTACAGTGCAAATTGAACAGCCTGTAAGTTTGAAATAAAACATGGTGTGAAAGATTAAAGGCATGGCATGATAACAGAGATCCCAAACTTTAAGCACAAATCTTGAAGGTCTGACAGTGGTCATTGCAGGAAAGTAGCACTATGCTGCTCAGGTAAAGGCTGGTTTTGGAGATAGCAAAAAGAGAAAAGCTGCATAATGAGCATTATTAGAAAAAAGATTGTGTTAAGAAAATGTATAAAAATAAAACCCAGCAGACCCAAAGCTGAGGAAGAGCAAAGTGTCAACATCAACATCACACATCTCCCAAAGGAGAAGGTGAAGAAAACCCCACCACAAATATTATCCTGCCTGTGACAGACATCTCAGGGTGCTGGCAACACCTCACAATCCACCTCCCATTCTTCCTGAGTAAGGATGTTAGGGTCAGCCATTGAGATAGAGATAGAGATGGACATTGAAAGAAGACAGGTATTGAAAGAAGACAGGCATTGAAAGAATTAGCATAATTATTTTAAAAAGGAGTTTTGTTTTGGTTTAAATTATGATTTTTTTGACTGGATTAATAATGGGTCCATAGAACTCCAGGTCCCTGTGAGTTATGCTCCCTCCTTGCCCATAGCAAGACTCTGAGTGTGACAGCTTAGAAGTCCATCATCAATCTATAAAAAGTACCAGTGAGTGTTCTAGTTCGTTCTTTCTTTCTGGTTCTTTCTTTTCCAGTTCCCTGGGCCTCACACTGGACATGTGTGAGTTAAGTAGTGGTCTGGAGGGAGACTGTATGGGAGATTAAATCTGATCTGTCTGTTCTGGGCAAGGGGGATATTTTGTATGAAGTCCTAGCCAGCAAAAATTTACCTGTGCAGACACTCTGGTATTTCTGGCTACCTTCCTGCCTAATTTATTATTTACCATAAAAGTGTGAACTTTAGCAAAGGAGAGTGCCCTCTGCTTTTCTTCTTCACACCTGCTTTCAAGGTCCTCAACTTCTGTCTGCAGCAACAAAATTTTGCAGGAGCAAAATTTTTTTTTAAAGGAGGAGAATAAGTAACCCTTCCTTGTGCAAGCAGTTCATGAAATTAAACCCACATAAAAATTGTCATTGACTTGAAAAGAGAATTTGTGTATATATCATAATTGTTAACATAATTATTGTACATAGGTGCAAGAGGTCACCTAGATTTCTTTTGTGCAGACAGTAACAAATCTGTAATTTAACATGCAGTGTGCAACAGATGCAGCTGAAATTATTTCTCATTTTCATGAGAATAGAGGACTGATTGGATTTGTCACTGATGTCTATAAAGGTGCAAATGAAGGCAGAAAACAGAAGAGGTCTGCTCTGGAGAACCTCTGCTTACATAAGGATGTCAGTTGGAAGGCAGTGAGATCTGAAGGTGTCACTAAAATTATGCATGGTTTTCTCTATTGTATGAAAGCAGCCCATAAGCTGATTACCCCCATCTCCATTGTATTTCAGTCTTCAGTGCAATTTGTCTTTTGCTATCCCTCACATATACTTTAGAACAAGATTGTGTATAGTGTTTCTTTTGAAAAGCTCAATTTCTTTTTCTTTCTAACTTATTTTGCAAAAGCCTTTTTTTCCCCCCCACGTAATCTTTTGAGAGCCAGATCCACTTGTGCCTGAGGCAATTTCTGAATATTTACTTTTCAAAGGCAAGTGAAAAATCAGGACAGACCACAGGCTTGAGAGACTGAAATGTGTCTGAGCTCTTGTTGCTCTATGTGTGTCCACACAAGCACGAGCAAGAGATGAGTGTGTGTGGTTATCTCATGGATTTCCTGCTGATGCTCCTGAAACAGCTGAGAGGATTCAGTAAGAGTCACATAACCAAAGGATCATAGAATATTTTGGGTTGAAAGGGACCTTAAAGTTCATCTCATTACAACCCTTCTGTCATGGGCAGGGACAATTTCCACTGGACCAGGTTTCTCCTGGCTTTGAACACTTCCAGGGAAGGGGCAGCCACAGCTTCTCTGGGCAGCCTGTGCCAGAGCCTCACCACCAACACAGAAAAGAATTTTTTCATAATATCTTGAGCTGGTTTGGGTCCAGGCCAAACCAGCACATACCTAATCTAAACCTCTCCCCCTTGTCTATCACCAGCTGCCCATGTAAAAAGGTAAATCCTGCAGTAACCCTCTGCACTGACCCAGAGATATTGACTGCTGTTTCCACAATGTTTTTCAGACATTTTTAAACCAATGTTTTAAAAAAGGAAACCATTTTAATTTACACATCTGTGTTAATCTACACATTCATGTTGATTTATACAAGCTAGTGTTCACAAAAGGTTTTGGTTAAAATGTATTGGCATATCTTAATTATTTTTGTTTGACCCTTAATCCAGAGGATCTGTTCCAAGCTTTGATTTAGGAAGATTTTAAACATTAATACATAATGTTGAATTGCTTACTTTGCCCTCCCAGCTGCTCTCATTAGAAAGAACAATTGATTAAAATAACTGCTTAGGCATTTCCATCTTTTTGCTATTGAAAATTCAGCAATCCTTTGCCAAAGTGTAAGCACATCTCTGTCATCTGTTCACTTCACTGCGAGTTAGTGAACTCTGGACAAAAAACAGAAAAACACATCAGGGATGAAAAAGTACATAATTTTAAATGAAAATATAAATCAATAGCCCATTTTCACAGGGGTTGAAGAAATGTCTTATGATCTGTTATCTGTGGAAAGGACCCTGGCACAGTAAATAAAAAGTCCTGTAGCAAAGAACATAAACAGCTAGTTTCCATAGTGCTGTGCTTAGCTCAAATCATAATGTTAACAGCAAAATGCAGTATTTTATTTGATTTTTATTTCTGGAAAACTCATATATCCAAGTTTTGTTGCTTTTTTCAAGTGACATTGGGACTGCTGAATCTTTACAGCCATTAAACATCACTGTCTGGAAGGACCTGTTAAAACATAGCATGGGAAGTCATTCTGGTCCTTCTGGGAGAGCAAAGCCCTGGGAGCCTTCAGGAGCATCAGCTCCTCCTTGGAGGCAGGGCTGGCTCAGAATTGTGTCTTTTCCAAGGTTATCATGTGCCATCCAGAACAGTCAGGATAAAACAGTAATTAAAAACAAACAAACAAACAAACAAACAAAAACCCCCAAACAAACAAACAAACAAAAAAAAACAACAAAAAACCAAACTTTTGTAACAAGAAAGAAGCAGAGTCAAAAGAGTTAGAAACACACAGTCCACACCAGCCAGGGAGATGGAAGGCAGCATCAGCTGGGCTGCCCAAATGTCTGCAATTAACCTCCTGTTGAGACTGTTGTGGATCACCTCCCCTCTGCTTCCTCCACAGCCCCCCCAGACTGTATTTAGACTGCATTTGCTGTTTGGGTTATAAATGTTTGAGAGGCTGTTGCTCAGTGGTATTTAGACTGTGCCCAGCATGATGGGGCCCAGGAGCTTTTGTGAAGTCCTGGTGGCCAACCTGACCACAGGAAAGTTGGGGATTGCAGCCACTGATCCTGCATCAGACAACAGCTGATGACATTCAGGACATTCAGGTTCTGAAACCATTCTTGTCTTTGTGTTTGGGTGTGTGAACTACCTGAAGCTGGCCTTTAGAATTTGGTGTGCCTGTGAATTTTTCATTCCTGGATGAAAATGTATGAGAATAAAAGTATTATTAGCCCTGATTTTCCCAGATTGATGTGCACACAGAAGGAACATGTACTTTAACAAGCTACTCTTCAGAGTCATAATTTGAGGAATATTATGGGTCCTGCTGGTGCTGTCCCACATTGTTTGGAGTGATGTGGTTTACTGTGGTTATTGCTAATAGTCAAGACTCATCTGCTGCTGCTCAGAGGTTTTTGCAGCTCCCCTGGCTTCCATATCTATGGCAGATAATCTTCCTAACCAGTGATGGATGAGGAAGGTGGATACCATAGCAAGAGGAATGATAAAGCCTCTATTTGTTTGCAGGGAAGATGATGGACCTTTCAGAATAAATAGTGTATAGGGAAAACATTGGATATTCATTTATCTCCTTGTAAAACACTCCCCTAAAAAACCAATAAAGTCTCTTCAGATTAAGATCATGGACTCTTCAAACCAGAAGAGAGAGGGCATTGGTCTCCCCAGTGGCATTAGTGACAACAGACATTGTCCTTGGCTGTGTAACTGAATTCTCTCCATGTACAGTCCCATTGTGAGCAACAATCCAGGCCTGGCAGGTTGCACTTTGAATAGCTGGCTTCAGTTT
>WEIU01021186.1:682915-724950 GCA_013389925.1 Aegithalos caudatus
TATATATCTATATATATCTCCAAGCATATTTAATTTATTAGTGCATATTCAGCCTGATTAAATTCCAGAATGTTTCTGAAATTCTCATATTTCCTTGCTGGATGTCTGCTACTGAATTTATCTATTTCTGCTGGTGCTGATAAAAGCTCAGCTCCTGCAGCTCTTCAAGACAGAAACAAAAATAAATAGACCCAGGAACCACTCTAAGGCTAGACCCACTGGTTGACAGCCATTGTAAATAGGTTTGCTTGCCACAATAGCATGGTTTAGAAAAACATTGGAGACAAGTCTGCTGCAAACATGGCATTCATCAGTGCATCTGAGGAGAGGCTGGAAATAAGCACTGATGTTGCTGAGCATCTGTCAGTGGATACATGGAGGTGTTGGCCAAATGGAAAACATCTGCATCTTCTCCAAATGAAGATCAGTGGAAAAAAAACTTTTAAATTCCGAACATCAGGGTTGTTGTTTTTTTTTGGTTTTTTTTTTGTTTGGTTTTTTTTTTAACATTCATGGGTGTGAAGCAGCACAGACCAAAACATCTGTGTACTGTGAGGAGATCCATGTAATTCTGATGACCTTGCCAAGGGACTATGTTATGGGAAAGCAAAGCCTGGAGGTGGCAGGACATGGGAAGAGGACAATGCAGAAGAGCTGAGCATATGTGACACTGAAGGGCAGTTATGCAGCTCCAAATAAACACAGCCAAAAATGCAGCAAACTGTGTCTGGTTTAAGAACTTGGAAGGACCAGCCTAAACTCAGGTGTCTGTCCTGCTGCAGCAGTGATATCAATTAACAGCAGGGATTCACATCTTTCCTTCAGCTGGTGCTTTGTAAGGACTGCTGGTGGTGAAACATGAATGATTTAAGGAAAGGTTTTGTAGAATGAATCACAGAGAACTGTAAATACTGTGCAGAATCTGGTAAGTGACAAGCAGCAAGGTGTTGCAGAATGGTTTTGAAACAAGTGAAGAGAGAACATGAACAGAGACCTTGAATTAGACACTAGATGCTGTGTTTGGCAATGCACTGTAAGTTTTATACAAGTTGCATAAATCAGCAAGAAATGTGTCCTTTAGATGAACTTAGGTCATTATAATGTGAAAACCACGCCTCTAGAGCTTAGTCTATCCACCTCCAAATGAGACCCTCACCCAAAGAACATATATAATGAATTTAAAATCCACTGTGTATCCCTGTTAAGTAATTTAACCCCTGCCTGCATTATTGCCATCTCCCAGATGTCATGGCTTTCATTCCTCACTCACATTGCCTTGCTCCCTTTTGGCACAGAGCTGGGAGTGTTGTCAATGGAATTAGGGCTGTTAAAACTTGCTGGACTTTCAGCACCATCTTGGAAAAATCCTTCTATTCCATGCAGTCGCAATAGGACACAGAATGAAGGCACAGAACTCAGAGTGATCTCAAGGCAGGAAAGAGGAAGTTTATTTTACAACTGGGGTTTATATAGTTTTCCAGGGCTTGACCTTGGATTGGAGGGAGAAGCTGCCACCTCTCCATCCATGCTGGTAAAGACAAAAGTCCATCAAATGTCCCTCCTTGAGAGAGGAATGTAAACAAAGACTGTTTTTCCTACAAAGTCCTTGAAAGGACTCCACTTCAACATGTAAACATTAGAAAACTCAAAAAGCTTTAGAAAACTCAGAAGGCTGTAAAAATTCTGGGTGACAACATGCAATGGATGTTCATAATGTATCCGAATGAGCAAGGTTTGATAAGGCTTGAAGCACCTTTCTCTCAACATTCCTCACTGTGGGCTATCAGATTTCCTTTGACTTAGGCTCCCCATCATGCACTGAAATTAGGATATAACATAAATGACTGGGCTTTCAGAACCCCAACATACCCAGAAACCCCATCACTGGTTCTGCAGAAAATCAGACTATTTATACTCAGATGTTGAAACACAAATGTGGGGGCATTATTTTAGGAATCAACACTTAAATTTCAGGACATGCAAGGTGTGGGGATTTTGGGTTCATGTTCCCCTGTAAAAAGAGAGCAAAGACAAGGTAAAGGACAAGCAGGGCACAAAAGAGAAGCAAGAAGAATCAAAAAAGCACATGATGGGAGAAAGAGAGATGGAGGAGAGGCATTCTTTAAAGATGGGTACTGAGAGTAAAAATACTCCTCTCTTTAAAGAAATGAGTAGAACACAACGCATTCACGTGTGCTTTTTTGGCACTGGAATCTGTCCAGCCCCTAGGTGCCTGCAGTAATGCTGACCCTAATCTCCCTCCCACTTATCTCTCTGTAACATTTCTAAGCCTTTCAGTCCTCCTGAGCAAACAAGGCACCTGGTCCCTTCGTTCCCTGCTGCAGCAGGCTGAGCACCACCAAGTGAACCCAACTCATCAGGAGGAGGAGGAGGAGGAGGAAACACTTCTGGGAATGATAAAACAACGAGCAAAGCAAGAGCTGCCAGGGAGGCTGGTAAGTGTGGAAGTGATGAGCTTCTTATTGATTGCACAGGAGTCTGTCTTGCTTGGAGAGGTGGCTGGAAATTTTTACCTTTGAAAACATTACACTGAGAAAGCTGAGAAGACGGCGGGAGCCGGTGCTGATAAGAGGGATCAATACAGGGCATGGGTGGAATGAGGTTATTAATAAGTAACAGGATTCAGCTTGGGAGCTAATGAAATAAAAAAGATATTTTCTAGTTGGGGCATCTCACAGGCACTTGATTGCTATAGCAATGGCAATGGAGAGATTAGGAACAATGAACTGTACAGCAAAAATGGGCTGAAAATCCCTCCTTGTGGAAGCATCTAGTTAAAAGAATAGCTCAAACAGAACAGTTTTCTAGAAGAGATGTATTTCAGGATATTTAACAGGGACTGTGAACAGGAACCTATGATCTTTGGAACACATAAAAATTGGAAATTATACTGGCAAAAAAAAAAAAGCCAGATAAGTTTTCAGTCTCAATCCTTCTGGTTATTATTATCAGCCTGACAATTTCACACAGCTGGAAACTGGATGTTTAAGCTCTACAGATTTCTTCATCTGCAGAGACTGTTTCCCATTATACAATATGATCTCTCAGCCTTTGGCATCTTTCCCTGAAGGACCACTTGGTATCAGAGGAAGAGGCCTATAGCTGTGAAAGGAAAGTACTCCCCCTCAACTTCATTGAATCCCAACAAAGCTGAAGGAGGGAAGACTTAGCCTGGATTTCAGGAAGATTAGATAGGAGAAATTCTTTACTATGAAGGTGGTGGGATGCAGGAACATGTTCATTCCCCTTATCCCTGGAAGTGTTCAAGGCCAGGCTGGATGGAGCTCTGAGCAACCTGGTCTAGTGGAAGGTGTTTTGCCCATGGCAGGGGGTTGGAAGGTGATTGTCAAGGCCTATCCAAGCCATTCTATGAATCTATGAATGTCTAGTCCTCCTAGCCAGTCCTCTAGGATGGGTGCAAAACTGAGGAGAGCTCTATTAAACTCTGTGTATCTTAAGGATGTATTTATGACTGTTCTGTATCATTTCTCACTACATTTCTTAGGATTTTTTTCTATAAGAAAAGCATGCTTTTAGCTTTGTATTTGTCTTGGAATCTCCAGTATCTTCTGATAGTTTAGAAAATTGCTACTAAAACAGACCAGCTTATCCCAACACATACATAACTCTAAAGCCAAGCTGCTAATAATAAGCACCATCAGCTTTTCCCTATCAGGGACAGGATTTAGGAGAAGTTTAAGCCTGATTTGCCTTATTTCCTTAAGGAGATCTCCAAGATCAATGAATTGAATAAAGAAATTGATGAGACACAGATGAGAACACTGGTCTTATTTCTGCAATATGAAAATGCAGATAAGGAGGAAAATCCCCAAAAAAAGGTGATTACACACAGGGACTTTAAAAACTTGGGGTCCTACTGGGTGGTTTTCGAAATGAGGAAAGCATTTCAGGTGCTTACTGGAGTAATGGGGAAAGAGCTGGCATTTCTACTCTAGTTTCATTCATGCTGCTTTCCCAGCAACTGGGAGAGTGCTCAAAAAACTGTGAGAGGCCTGAGGAACAATGCTGAGAGGGGATCTGTGTGTGGCACAGGGTGTAGAGCATGTTCTCTGCCTGAACTACACAAACTTTCCACAGCTTGTGAGCATAAAGAAGCTCTTCAGGACTGTGCTGTGAGGTGAAACCTGCATGTGTGGGATGTGAGGTGCTGGTGGCTTTGCAGGTGTGTGGTACCATCTGAATTCTTGGGTAATCCAAAGTAGATTGGCTGTGGTGCTGCTATCACAACATAGCTGATGACAATGGTGTTCTGGGAATGTTTTCTCACAAACTGACAGAAGTAAGACCATTAGAAAAGAACAGCTTGCCCCATGATCCACACACTTTTCAGTCAGCTTTTATTTTTGTGAGATGATGGTTTGATATTAGCCTTAAGACCACAGAGAAATTTATTTAGTCTTCTTGCAATATGGGAACCATATAAAGAGATGTTAAGTCTCCTTATGCTCCTGAGTCTGAGCATTTGGAGATTAAGAGCTGATATCTGCTAATTCCTTCAACTTTTTTTTTAAATCTGTCATGATGGTGTGGACTAAATGTCCTGCAAGGCACCAAGAGGGCTTGATTTTTAGTTATTTAAAACAAGTAAGAGATGTGACTTTACTCCAACATTGGTCTGGTATAGACAAGAGGAACTAAAATCCCTGAGTTTAGTATACAGCTTATGCACAGCTCCACTACACTAGGTGTTGTTCATTGCTCTAAATTTGCTGAAGATCACCTTGAATGATGTTGACAACCTTGAATACCTTCACCCTTGATTCAGCAATTCCTGGGAAGGAGATGCTCAAAAACCACCCTAACCAGGGACTTAACTGAATGTAATAGGATTCCCTCTGTACCAACTATTTAATCAAGGAAGCAACACTTACACAGTCTAGCTGCCAAATGAGATGTCTAGACAGGGTAGTGGGCTGGGCAGGATGAGTATATAATTCAGACCTGAAGTTTAAGGATGGAAATTATCAAGATAATTAATTGACAGTAGCCATGGAAAAATGCTTCCCTGTCACTATGGTACACAGTTTCTCAGGTGAGGAGCTCAGCCAGGGGATAGAGTGCAGGGGCTGAAGAAGACAGAGAGCAGGAGGGGGACTCTCTTGTTACTTGATCAGAAGATAATGTCAGGAAACAAATATTGTTTCAGTGAGACCTCCTTATCACAGGAATAATGTCCTTTCCTGACTCACTCTAGGCTTCTCCATACCTCTGTTCTTTTCTACCAAAACACAATTATCAGGAAGGACAGCCACCACAGGACTCCACTGAGAGAGGGCCCTTTTCCCTGAAGATGTTCCTGGGGATGGGGAATGAGAAGCCACTCCTCTTCCACAGCTGTCCTGGGGTGACAGGACTCATGCCTGTTCACATGGGGCTTTGACAGCTGCTCTAGAGGAAAGTGTCCCTGCTCATGGCAGGGGGTAGAAAGATCCCTTCCAACCCAAACCATTCTGTGATTGTTTGATTCTATGTATTTTTGCTTTTATCTCCTTTTCTGAGTTACTGATTGAATGTGCTAATAGCATCTAAAGCTATCGAGAGGAGCTGATATTTAGTTATTATTCAAGCCTATGAGAAAGGAAAGAAAATGTATCTGAAGATGATTAGAGAGCTTCCCTTCTGCCCCCTGACCTGCTAAGAGTCTGCTGTTAATAGCTTTAACTTCCCTTCCCATTATGCTGTGATAGGATTTGCCTTTCAAAGCACCCTGACTAGATAAGGCTGCTGAATTAGAATAAGCAATACAGGCACACAAAAGATGTGTGGGTGTGCCAAGACACATCACCTTGATGGCTAAGGTAGCCCACTGTGCTTCTCATAAGAGGAAACAAATCCCAAAAGCTTTCCAAGCCTTATAGGGAGAAATTGCCTCCTTCTCAAGTAAATTTCAGGGATCAGGAGCAGAAGTTGTGGTGAGACACAGCCAGGAGAGCCACAGATCTGAGACTCAAGGTCCATGAGTTAAGAACAAGATGAGGTGCTAAACAGTGCCAAGAGAAAGCATTTGAATCTTTGGGAGACAGTGCTGGTTTGGGTGACTTCTGAAGCTGAAAATAAAACTTGGTATAGACAGAGATATTTTTAACAGACCAAAGATGTTCATCCTATGGAAACTAATGAGTGCACAGTTCTACTGATGAGGAAAACCCTGTGTTTTTCCAGAAAATCAGGAGAAGCAAGACTCTACTATCACTTGAATTTGAGGCCTTGCATGGAATTCTGAACAGGGACAGGCTTCATATTCACTTTTCTTCACTTTTAAGAATGCTTGAATGGGCTGTTTGCATGTATGTAGTGAGTGAACTTCACTGGATCCCCAGCTGAGGAACATACGGAATGCCCAAGAGGAATATGTGTGGGAAGTATCCTTTTTCCTTAGCCACACATAAAATGTAGAATCAACAGCTTGTAGAATTGTCCTGGTGGATTTGAAACAATCCCTTTCTTGATTCTGCTTCTGTTGAAATCAAGGGCAGTACCATCATTGATTCATAAAAGGCAGCAGAATCTTTTGGGATCTGGAAGGATTTCCCAGGGTGTTGCTCTGTGTTACAGTACAGACATCTGACTTTGGATAATACTGAAAATTTCCTTGCTGGTTTATTTCTAAAACCTACCAAAGTGAACAAGGAAGATTTCCACTGAAAGATGAATTTCTGAGCACAAGGGCAGAACAAACCCAAATTTTTAGGAGGGTCTTCAAACTTATGGATAATATAATTACCTGGATTGTTGTTATGGACCATACTGGAAAAGCTCTAACTTTAAATTATACTCTCCAGGAGAGCTAAAATTGTCTCCATGACCAGCTCACATAGCAGAAAAGATCCTTGTGCCTTCAAGGGACAGCATCTTACCTGGAGAAGAACACAGCTGCCTTAGTCCAGGCATTGTACTGGAAAGCTGCTATTTTTCCAGGATTTGTTCATCCTGCGCAGTGAGATGTGTTTAGCTTCCATGAGAAAAGCTGTTTTCTTTCACATCTTGACTCCTGCATGCAAAGTAATGGTAATAAGAAGCAGAAAAATAAACAGAAGAGTGGGACATGAGTACAGTCACCAAAATTCCTATGGAGGTGGCAAGCTGAATTCAGAAATTTCACAATGAAATTAATAGACTTTCCTCCCATGTGAACAATTGGACTAATGGGGTTATCGCAAGTAAGAGTGTCCTATCCATTGGCTAGGTAACTGGAATGTCACCAACACATAAAAATTCAGATGCTCCATGGCTTGGAAGATTAGGTGCACCTCATTCCAATAACTTGGTTTTCTGTACATCAGGAGGCAGATTGGGGAGCCAATGCTGTAGTTTCAAGGAGCTTTTCTCTGGTTTAAAGTTGGTTGTCTTTTGGCCAAGAGTTAAATACACAGAGTGAGGCAAAAGGTCTGTTTGTGTTTCCAAATTAAGTAAAGTCAGCTGCTAAGTGTTGAATCAAAAAAGCAACTCTTGGCTGATGGACTAGAAAAGGCTTAAAAGCACAAGTGCCAGGATCTCACACCTCATGATTTAGAAGAAATAAATACTGCTGCTCTGTGCCATTCAATGGTACATTAAGTGTCCCCAGGACAGCACCAGTGATCCATGTGGGCAGGATCAGCAAATTCTGCACGGGATATTCTAAGATTTTTGGTCCTAACACAGGACTGGTTGCAATTATTGCAACAACAGCTCTTTGACATGTTAAAGAGAGGACAGAAGAAATGCAGTGAAGGATTCATTGAATCTTCAGTGACCCTTCAGTAATAAGCTAGGTAGCATAGTACAGCTTAGATCCCTGGGCTCCTAAGGATGAAGAACAATTGCTTGGTGAAATTTGATTAGATTAGAGATTTATTGGATTTTACAAACCCATCAGTATCCAAGCCAAATATCTCTGCAGAGGTATTTGTACCCACAATGCTGCATGAGTAAACAAAGAAACCCCAAGCATCGTACCACAACAACTCTCCTCTTTTCTTCATGCTGGGATCAGTAAATGATTCAAGATACTGAAATCTGATCCAAGAGGCTCTCAAAAGCTCCTGCACTTCCCAGAAATTCTGGCTGAATGTTGTGCCTGAAACCAGATCAGAAAGGCAGTAAGCCTCCATGAAATCTATGCACCACAGGGACAAAATTTTGAAAGGGTTTTTTGGCTCTTCATTGCACTCTGCTTAGCCCATAACAGGAGCACCAGGATGGAGCCCTGAGTGTAATGCTGTTATAAGGATAAGTGTAATTATTGTATCTCTACCCCACCAGGGAACCTACCTGCTTTTATTATGGACTCTAAAATGCAGGTGACACAAAATTTCCCAGCTGTCTATAGATACCTTAAGAGGCAAATGGGGTAAGAATTTAATTCCCAGTAGTTCACAGATAAACTATCTCCAGTTTTCTTCAGCTGAGACAAATTGATTGTGGAAGGTCCTACAACATCACTTGTCTGCCAAAACTCTCCCTGCATGCTTGAAACACTCCAAAACAACTCATCAATACAGAGACACAAAAAAGACCTATTTTTGTGTTTGCATTATCTTCTCTAAATTGGGCAAACAGCCTGAAATTGATGTTCTGGTTGATTCCATTTGAATCTCTAGAGAGGTGCTTTACCTCACAGATTCAAAATGGAATCTCTTCTGTGGCAAATGTAAAGTGAAATAATGCTAAGAGCAGTCACACCCAGTGAAGTCATTAAATCTTACATACCCCAAGTCAGCCTGGTTTTGAGAGGTTTAAACGATGCACAGCAGATAATTCCATCTTTTAAATCAAAGGAAATATCTTCATTTGCTCTAAATCATAGCATCTGGGAAAGTTGGGATCTCCCTGCTTAGGATATTTGAAGGGATGTTCTCTTGCCAGAGAGGTTTTTTTTTATTGGTCGTGGATAATTTTTTGCTGTTTTCTTCAGTGAACAGCGGTTCAGATTTTGGCAATGTCACCACGTAATCGTGCTTTATTTGATCGAGTAGACTTGAATGGGCTTTGCTCCTATAGTAACAAACTTCTAGCTGCAATTGTTCTTAGCTTTTTGAAGGTGCCATTAATCATTGTTCCCAGCGGCCTGGTTCTCTCTGTGACTTTGGCTTTCCAAAGGCTGGATCTCAAAAGTGTCAAGGTTACAGCGACTGGGGAAATGAGATCAAGCCTTTTTTCCGTCTTTTTCCCTAATCCTGGACTAGACTGAAGCATTCCCAGCAGCGAGGGGCTGCTGTACACCCTACAGAGCCCGGTGTTCCCTGTGGAGGAGGCGTCGGCCCGGTCCCTCCCGCCCCGCCCGGGCCCGGNCCGAGCCGGGCCCTCCCCGAGCCGGCTGCTGCTGGCACCTCACAGCCTTTGTGCCTACACCAGCCGGCCAGGTGGAGTTACAGCTAAGATTTTGGCAGGATCTGCAGCTCTGAGGCTGCGTTTAAGGTCACATTTCTGTAGCTGTGCTTGCCTCCATTTAATCTTGTTTGCTCTGACGTCAATGCAAATGCAGCAGCAAGCCCAGGCTGTTAGATGCTCTCACTATTATTATGGCTTTTTCTCTCTTCAATCGCTGCTGGCTTCTTAAGATTGAGTTAAAATTACTGTGGGGAGGGGTGGGTTGTTTTAACAGTGAAGCAGCTATTGTGTTGGCATATTCTACCCAAATACAGAGTATCTGCACTTAATAATTCTGTTCAATTGATTCTTATAACAGCCAAAAAGCTGAGTTCACTGTGAGCTGCGTGTGCCTGTATCCTGGTGTGATTCAGCCTTGAATGCTTATGTATTAGCCCTGCCTATTTTATACATAAACAATTTACTACCTTCATACGAATTAAATTTTCATGACATAGATTAATGAATTCTGCCTACCATCTGGAACGTCCTACAGCAGTCTCCAAATGGTGCAGGGATCCACATGTCATTGAAATGTAGCCCATCCCAGATCAGAGCACAGGAACTGAACAATACTGCAACATTTTAGGACCACTGGGCAGACTGGAATACACTGTCCTGCTGAAGCCAGAGGTAAATTTAGGCTGATGGAGGTTATAGCAATTTTCTCGAGCAGTGCAGCAAATTTAACAGACTCCCAATTCCTAAAAAATATCTAAAGGACATCCCTTGATCGTGAGGCTCAGAGATATTCAATGACTTGTCTCTGGCTGTGGACTAAGTCATACAAAAAGTAGAACAGTTCCTACATTCCCTGCCCACCCACTGCAATCCCTCTAAAGCAGCCTCTGTTTGAAGAGCGAAAGGCAGAAGAGCCAGATAATAGGCTTGAGGATAAAAAAAGTGACATCAAAATCCTTCAACATCCATGTCATTAGTGGATCAGAGGATGGGCTGTCGTTGATTCTTCTGGCCTTAAATGCTACAGCATTCAACAAGGAAACGGTAAGTTTTCAGGGAATTGGAAAGCTGTGGCCTTTCAGGTCGTGTTTAATCATTTTTTCATGAAGAATCTCTATTTGTGAGATCCCTGCTGTCAAAGCATCAGTGGATTAGCAGGACTAGCAGGTAATTCTGCTTTAACATCAATACTGGTATAACACTATATGCTACCCACAGTTTAATAGGAACTTGTGAAAAATGTATTTAAGGAGTGAGAGTCTGAAGTGAGTAATAGCCATAGAATGTGGACAAGAAAATTATCACAAAGGGTAGAATTCAGGGCCCGTCCCAGCCATTAAAGACCTGGAACCTCCTTTGCAGGCTCCAGAGCACCGCTGGCTCCCTGGTCTGAGCTTCTCTCCTTTACCTTTAGCCACTGGAGCCACAAAGTCATCCACATGGGACAGGATCTCCTGGAAGATGAGTCAGCCCCCAAATCTGAGGTGATGTCTGAGGCACCTGCTTTCAGAGGCTGTGAGCTGGTTATTATCCAGCACTGTGGAGGGTGTCTGAGCCACCTCAGACTGCATTCCAACAGCTGAAGAGGGCAGAGCTGGCTCCTGACCATTGTTCACAGCCTTCAAATAGCTCCCAAATGCCTCCCCAAAGCCTTTCCTGCTGTAGGGAATCCACAGTTCTGAAGCAACCCACTGGGAATGTGTCCTAATGAAAACATGAGACAATCCTGGGCTAGAAACAACCACAAATCCTGTTAAAGGTGTGGAGATAAAAACATGTTGCAGCAAGGGGTAAGAAAGTGAGAGGGGAGATTTTAGCCTTAGGAGTGGACATTCTAGAAGATTTTGGCAGCAAAACCAATTGTAATAAATTGTCCTTGTCAAAGGGTGCATCCAAAGCTGCCCTTACTACCGGACCATGCAGTCATGTCATTTTTTCACTTCTGCCTAATTGGTCAAAGAAAACAACAACAAAAAAAGGAACAGTTCTGGCAGGAGAAATGAAGCACTAGTTCTGTGGAGAGATGGGATATGTGGGCTTGAGGGTCTCTGTTAGAAGAAATGAATTTTCCAGCCCATATGTTTTAAGAAAAATAATGGCCCTGCTGACACCTCCTTTTCAGAAGACAGGGATGCTCATTCTTCTGTTCTGAATGAAATATTGCCTGGCAGAGCTGAGAAAAGGTGCTTGTCTCCCTGGGTATTTCTGAGTGCAATGGATGAGTGGCACCCAGGGAACAGGCAGATTGAATGATGGCAGAGCTGCTCTCCCTGACTTCAAGGCGCTGGCCTCTGTTATCAGTGGGATAGGGCAGGGGACCACATTAATTCCTAGGCATGAGCTTCCACCACAGCAGATAGCCCCATCACTCTGGATTTTACAGTGCCAAGCCCTAAATTAAGAAAAAAAAACAGCAAGGGAAGAGCTAAATTTCTTTGTCTGCAGGTCCTGCTCGTCCTGTGATCTTTGTGGGCATGTAACATAAGCAGGAGCTGGTAGCTAGCAGGAAATAAATACTGCATTTTTCATTTCTGCTTCTCTTCCCTCACAGCAGTGAGCAGATTTAGGCTTGTGCTGTGATTTCAGACAGACACCCCCTGGTCAGCAGTGGTCCAGGTACAGGCCTTTACTGCTCACACATCTTGTTGAGATGGCAGGGATTCAGAGGTGCTCAGAACTTCAGGAAATCCATCTCTTTATTCTAACAACTGACACTAAGACTTTTGAAGCTGAAGCTGGAATTTTGAGTTACAATCTAGATCCTTAAATAAATTGGCTGAATTTAAGGAGTCAAATCCAGTGCTACTGTTGAAAAACAGGTCATTTATTTATAGCCTAAATTTGGATTTAGAAGTCTAATATTAGTTGCTCATTTTTTTATAAATTTTTGTCTTGATCTAAATAAGGAACAATGTCCCTTTTCAGAGGTTCAAGTTGGAAAAGTTAGTTTACATTACTTACTTGTCACTAGGACTGTGGAGTTTTGAACTTCCCCTTCTTTCCTGCAATATTGCAAATCCCAGTAAGAAGCTTCCCAAGACTGAAGTTGCTCAGTAAAACTTGGGAGGCATATGGGAAATCTGGAGACTTCATGGTTTGGAAATTGAGTGTGCCTGCAAGGGACAATCTGTGGGTTTCCTAGAACTCAAACTGTCTTCTCATAAACTCAGGGAGGAGCTATTAAAATAATAATAACATTAACAATAAGAGTTACAAATTGGATAAAAGGGGGTAATTCCTTTTAAGATTTGCCATATTTTATGAACAAATTTGAAATGTTTTCACAAAGCATTTTTTCAGGGTAATGATTGCAAATACTAGCTTATGACCCAAACCTTCACTCACCTGCAAAATAAAACCCAAAATGTAAGAATAACAATCAAAACTTGTACTTAATTTTCAAATAGTCATAGATTTTTTCCCAAGCCTTGATTATTCAACAGGTACTACCTTTTATAGAGCACTTGTTTTCTGAAAATTAGGCTGTCTGGAATTGAACCTGTTTTAGAAACAAATGTAACTTCATTTCCCCTGCTGCTGAGTAGCTTAACATCTCTAGAGCCCTATGGTTCAGGAGAAGGAGTCAGTACAAATTTACAGGTGAAAAACACAGTCACAGAGGGAAAAACCCTCTTCCCTGCCATCCCAGGAGCAGCTTGTGGTGGAAAAGGGATTTGAAACTGGTTCCCTGATAATGAACTGGTTTTCAGAGCACTCAAATGTTTTTTCTTTGTTCTGTTTTGAAACTCTTTTTGCTGCCACTGCTGTTTTAAGATACCAGTGATGCAAAGGGAGCTGTGGCAGAATGAGACACTATCTCTGGATCCTGCACTGAGGAAACAAAGCAAGAGTTTATTTGTATGAAGTCCCTGTACTCAATCCACCTTGGTACCTCTTTGTTTTGGCATCCAAGACAGGTGTTATGTTAGCATTGTGTTCAGTACTGATGATCATGAACATGGTTATGTTTTATCTTTCTCAGCCCAATGGACCCTCTGACTTCCTCAGACTCACTGGCTCACAGACAATATAATCTATATTTTTCTAGCCCAGAAAATGATGATTTAAGTCCCTGACATTGCAAGTGTGATAATGATTCCATCTGACAAAGTGCAAGGCTGCATATTTAAGGCTTTTCTGGGAATTATTCAGGTGCTGGCTCTGTTTTCTGCATTGTTCATTCATGATGGCCCAAGCTATTTACTATACATACACAATCTTCAGTGGAAGCACAGCCATTCATCCCTAGATGTTTAAACTGAATTGTTTCTCTCCCCTGATGAATGACAGCATGTGTAATGGATCTCCACATGCCAAAGGGGTTTTCAGTGGCAGAGCTTCAGGCATCACATGGAGAATTAAAGCACACTGAAGGCTTGGTGTTTATTTTGGAACTGAACTAAAATAAAATCCACTCTGGGAGAAGCTTTCAGCCAGATAAGCTGGAGGATTTGATCTGTGAACTTCCTTTCTAAGGTATTTCTGTCCTCCCCTTTGAACTGCAGCAATCAGTTGATACACGTGATGATAGAGAGGAAAAGCATCAGAGTTGTGTAACATCTGCTTATCACTACAGATTATCCTGTAGCAATGAGATTAAAGCTTTTTGTTATATAGGAAGAGTTTGGGATTTAGAGTGGTGGTTTTGTGTGTGTGTGTGTGTGTGTGTGTGTGTGCACACCCACGTGCTTGCTTTATTTTTTTTAAAACTCTTATGAAATGCACCAGGGATTGGTTTCATTGAGCAAGGAGAGGAAACCTCATAAGGGTGACTAAGAAAACAGGGATTTTTAAAGGAAGCAAAGATCATAGATTGATAGAATGGTTTGGGTTGGAAGTTACCTTCAAGATAAGATAATTCCAACCTCCCTGCCACAGGTAAGGACAACTTTACTTGACCAGATTTCTCAAAGCTCCATCCAACCTGACCTTGAACACTTTCAGATTTTTAAAGGATTCTTTTCAATCATGATGTATCTATAATCATGTATGCTACCAACCAAATATTACCTCCTGGCAGGTGTATCCATGACAGCACTGAATTGGTGAAGTGTTTCGGAGCCATACGGGGAAGTGACGTGCATAAAGTAGTGGTTTGGATCTCAAGCCCTGCAGAGCTTTGTGACAGCACAACAACCTGCTTCTTTTCCCTGCTGACAGATTGACTTCCTGGCTAAAGTCCAGCTGGTTGTCAGGGTATCTAAACTCATGCCATGTACGTGGCTCACTTTGGTTCCCCGTTTTTGCCAGGTGTGTGCCAGTAGGACACCTCAGGGTACCCAGGGCTGCTTTGTATCTGTCTGATTTCATCAGGTATAGAACAACACAGGTGGGGACCAGTACTGAAAAGGAACCTCAGCTCAATCCCTTCTCTTCACCCAGTCATCAAGCTGATGTACAAGGTTTCTGTAAGACTCTTCCAAATCTCACTTTTAGCCTATAATCAAGTGTTTATTGCCCTGCAATGAGCAGACTCCTGAAATCAAAATGAGTTAAAAATAGTAGAAGCATTTCTCCCTAGGGACCTTAGTCTGGGTACTAAGATGGCTTTAGAGGGACATCAGATTCCTGCTTAAAGGGGACACCAAGTTTCCTAGATCTGAAACCACCCCATAGCAATTTGCCACTGGGTGTATTGTAAATTCAGTTAAATAGTGGTAATGTACTGTGACACTTCTATTTATGCTGTCCCATTGCTGTGCAGTTTATATCAGAAGGATCAGCAAGCTGAGAGCAGGAAGGAAAGTATTTAAATTACATGAAGGTTGTGGTTTCTAAATAAAGGCTGGTGGTCCCTTTGATAATAGCACTATCATAATACTTTGATCCAGAGGACCTGAAGCAGTCTTTCTTTACATTGGTCTCTCATTGACTGCACAGGGAATTTTGGGCACAGAGCAATTACCTACACAAGATTGGGCCAATTACTTAATTAAATTTTAAGTGGGTATATATACATAGCAGATGGACATTTCTGGAAGGTACTGAGTAATGTGTGCATGGGAACAGAGGATGCACCTTTCTTGCACATTAGCCTTGGATAGGGTTTAAGAGTATAAACATTAGGACTCCAATTAGATTTAGGTGGTGTGTAAAATTTCTCCAAACCTTCTGAAGATGTCTGAATTTTCCTCAGAAACATCAGTACATCAGAGAATGAACCAATCACTTGGTCACTATTGTCTGAAACAAGCACGAGAACAAAAAATGGTCATGGGTAGAAAGGGACTTTGTCTAGGCAGGCTCTTCTACAGCCTTGGCTAGGTGGCTGGGTTTTAGATGAGTACTAGATTTTTAAAGGCAAATAAAAGCCTTTTTAACCAAAATCTTTTCAAAATGATAATGTATTGATAGTACATTGCTTACCTTTTATTCCTTTCCACTCCCATATCTCCATTTGCATAAGAACTTTCATTCTGTCCCATTGCTTTATATGCCTACATTTTAGTACAAGGGCTTATTTATTTTATTTCACTTCACATTTACAGAGCTGTGGGCAGCATTAAGTGTTTTCCTGGAAAACAGAAAGAAACAGAAAGGGAAAGATGAATATAATTTTTACTTGCAATGATACTAAGCTTGGGAACTTAAAAAAAACTCCCACCAATAACAACGAACAGGAATTAGCAAAACAGACTTAATTAGATGAGATGAAAGGACCTCATGTTCTTTATTTGCCAGAGGAAAAGCAGGTTAATTCTATAATTTAATAAAAAATCCTTGTGATAATAAGGGTTAGAAGTCTGAGATACCAAGATACAGCCAAGGATATTGTTTTTGTCTCTCCCATAAAATATATAGTGTGTACAAAGATCAGAGTGGGAATGAAAAAAGTTACCTTAGGGAAGAGAACGTCCTTGTTTGGGCAGAAGCAAGGACAGACCCCATCTGCTGATGCTGTCTATGCAGGACTAGAAAGTTGAACATCAAAGGCCTGTTTACAAAAGTGATTCTTAAATTATCAATGATAATGATCATTGGTTATTGATTCTTATATTATTTCTCAACCATGCCATAAAGTTTCTCTGAACAAGGGTGAGTAAATAATTCCAGGTTTGCCTTTAGCAGTGTCTTTAATTATTATCCCAGACACACTGTTTTTGAAACTGAACAATATCCACCGTATTCTGAACAAATCTTGGCACATTTCAGGGTATTTTCCATTGCCAAGAGCAAAATAATTATCAGTTTGTTGGTCTCTTCTTTATGGAAAAGCACCTTGTGAAACCAGGCAGAATTTTAGTGGAGATGAAGGAACTTTCCCTACCCTATAAAGCACATATCAGTATATGTAAAAGTCCAGACCACAGAATGTCAGAGGAAAAGAGGACCCATGCCTGAACCTCAACTAGCATCTTCCCCAAACTAACATTTATCCTCTGGTATTTTCCATGTTTTGTAAAGGCCCTAAACTTCCTTTAAATTAGTGAGTGCAGTGTACAGTCTGGCCCTGCTCACTGCTTAGAAAAGACTCAATATTTGGGATAGAGTAGGAAGAGCAATGGTAATGTTTGAGTTGCACTGGTGACAGATATGGAGGACACAAGCCCTGATTCCTCAGCTGTCAGGTTAATTTATTCTCTAGATATGGAGACTAAATTTGCCTTTTATTTTGGATTACCCAGGGTCAAGGTAGTTTAAGGAGCACAATGATTAGGATTTAAAGTTATGAGGAATACACTTAAGAGACACCAAGTTTTACTCTTTTCAAACTTCCAAACATTGCATAAAAACCTGACTGAGGATTAATACAGTGTAGGAGAGTGATGTCCACATCTCTGTTTTCTTTCAGAGTGCCCCAATGGCTGAAGAAAAGCCCAAGCAAAACTGTACTCTCAGTGAAGTCACGATTGTGAACCTGCAGAAAAATCCAATTCTCCTCCAGGATGGAGGAAAGCGAGGAAGTGATCATAGAAACCTTGGTCTCCAGCCTCCTTCTCCAAGGATTTCAGAGAAGAAGCTATGCCAGGGAGAGAAAAAACTGTGTCCAGAAAAGGTGAAAAAGGAGGGAGTTTTGTCTCCCAGCCTGCATCATGCAAATGAGTTGTGTAGCACAGAGAACATTACCCTGAAGAGACCAGTGAAGTTGGCCCCTCTAGAGATCCCCGTGGAAGTAAAAGAAGCCCAGCTCCAAAAGATTATGAGCATCCAGAGAGAAGCCCAAATGGCTGCCCAGAAGCTGATGGTGATCAACTCCATCCGCAGTGAACCCCATGTGAAACGGGTAAAGAATCTGGCTCAGGGGGAGCTGGGAAACCTCCAAAAGACAAAGCTGAATGAGAAGGCTACTCTGGAGAACAAAGATGATCCCCTACCCCCTAAGGGCAGCAAACCCCTTGGAGAAATCCAAATTATTTTGCCTTCAGAGACAACCTCTAAATTGAGTAAGCAGGCAGGTGTTGAGGAGGCTCCCAAGACACTCTGTAAGCCATTAATTCCCATTGTCCAGGTGTCTGACATCCATGGAGAGTCCAACAGCCCTGACAGCATTCCTGACCCCTGCCAAAATGTTCCTCAGCGCCGATTCAGACTAAGACACACGAAAGAGCAGCAGGAGGACAGCGGGAAAGCCAAACCCTTAAAGGCCATGGATCCAAGTGTGGGAGAAGGCATGAAGAAAACTGCAAGTCAGAGGACACAAAAAACCCTCAGTGATGCCAGCAAGCTCATTGAAAATGTGTCCAAAAAGCAGAAGGAACGAGGAGCAAAGCAAAGGGAAATGGATGAAGCCTCTCTAGTGAGGAGGCAGTCTATTCGAAGGATGGCCTTGGGAGACATCATCCAGGTGGATGATGACTGAATGTCACAGCAGAGATACCCAGGAAGATGTTTTATATTGATTGCTTAGGTAGGAGCCTTCAGAAGAGGGCATGGAGACATTAGTAATCCACCATGTAAAAATAAGGTGATATTGGTGAACAACTCTGTCATTTCAGAGATGTTCAAACAAGATCAGAAAGAGAGAGAGAGAGAAAATAACCTTCTTCTCTGCTCAACACTAGAAAGGCCTCAGATATCCTGAGCTCAGCATGGAGTACAACTTTTGAAGACACATGGACCATGCAGAAGAAATCTGGATGTGGACTGGGTGGGGGGATCAAGAGGAAAACAGGAACCTGTGTCTGTGGCTTTTTGTTCCTGAGAATACTGCCCTTGCACTCACAGCTGTGACAAGTTTGTTTCAGAAAGACAAGATTAAAATGTTCTTCATATCTGCTGTTGGCAGAACAAAAAATAATTAGTGCAAGTTTAGCAAGAGACATTCAAGACAGAAAAGGAGAAAAAACTTTTAAGGACAACAAACACTGAAGAATATTGTTTTACCAATATGGGAATCTCTGTCACTGAAAATTTTAATAATGCATTAGGCAAACACCTGCCAAGGATGTTTTCAGATGAACTAATCCTTCATTCACATACAAGGACTAGATGATCTGTAATGTCCTTCAAACTCAATTTTCTTATATTAGATGGTCTATCTTTTCAGTTGTGTCCACTTGCAGGGCTACTAACTAAGCCATGTAGTGTAAAAAGGTACAATAAATGCAACTTTTCACTTTGCACTGATTCTTCTTCCTTGTCTTACAGCTCCTGCTAAGATATTCATTGAATTCTTCAGAAGGCAGCATCTGATGCTGCTTTCCCTTGGTTTCTTCAGACTTGTGTTTGTTGTTTCACAATTTCTTGGTAAATGGAGGAAGAGTTCATCATATTTTTTGTGTTGCCTTTTTTACCTTTTCACCTTTGGTCACTTTTTAAGATCTTAGTTATTGTTTAAAGATTGAGTATTGGGTTTATGTGAAATGAAGAATAAACCAAGTATATGCAGTCTCAACTTAGTCGCCTTTGGAATCTTTTTAGGGAGTAAAACCTATTTCATGGGCTTTAAGACAGGCATCATGACAATTTGGAAGATTCTAGCATGGTGTAAATATTAATAAGATTAACATGCAATGAAAACTGTTTTATAAATTATTTTTACAGCAAGAATTAGGATATTCAATGATAGTTCACTTCTTTGGTTGCTTGATTTGTTTTTGTTAAAGATGGTCAAATGATCTTAGAACCTGGGACTTTAAAAAATGATGAGACTTGCCATAAAACCTCAGGAGTTGATAAAAATACATGGATGTCTAGAGAAACAGAAGGTGGGTAGATGCAGCAGAACTCAACCAGAAACATGCTGGTGTTTGTAGGAGACAAGAAAGGAAGAATGAAGATCTTTTGTACAGAAAAGAGGTGAGCCTCTTTTGCCTCTTTTCTTTCTGCTCTGTACATGATGAAGACAGCCAAAGACAGAGCAGATGAGGGCTTGAAAAATATTTAAGTACGCTTCTGCATTCCAACAATATCAGAAAATGTGAAACTTTTTTTGGATTGTTTGTTTCCTAATTTTTCTCTTAGTAAGAGAAAACCCACAGCCAGAGATACTTTTGGAATTTGTTCTTGAGTGTTTCTTGCTGAAGAGAAAATAGACATTGCCAGGATTGAAACTGTGCCCAGGCTTGTCACAGCAGCAGTGGCTGTATTTATACAAATCAGTCACCACCTTTATCTGTCAATTTTGTATGCTGAGAATACCTGGGGAATGAGGGCTCAAAACTCTGCAGGCCAGATAATTCAAGGTGAATAAGGATTTTTGTAGTAGTTGAACACATAACTTGGAGTTAAAATGAGATGTTAAGCCAGGAATAAAAAAAAAAAATAAATGTAAGAGGTATGTCCTCCATGTGATGCCTGGGCAGTGAAGAGAAATAATAATTTAACTAATAAACTCAACTGCATCTCCGACTCACTGAAGCTACTAAGTTGTGAATGTCAAACTGCAATTTTCATGAGTTTTGTTGGCATCTAACATGTTTCCAGCCAGAACATGTTCCAGACAGCATTAACGGGATATCCAAAGAAAATGCTACTAACATTTGCAGTTTTTGTAGAAGAGCAATGGCACAAGAGAACAGCTGAGTTAGGCTTGGCCTGGCTCACCTCAGAAGCTGCTGCCTTTCATTGAGCCATGATGTAAGAAGGTCCCTCAAATGGGTGTTTGAGGCCACCTGGTTGAGTCTCCTGCCTTGGAAATACAGTGACAACTCAACCAGGGTAAACAACTCCTCCAACTGTCTGTGGAAAGGCCACTACAGGTGTCAGAATGACTTTCTATTCCTCTATTCTTTTACCGAGCTCCTTTAATGCAAGTAAATGCTTTAAAACAAAATTTTAAGGAACAAATGATTAAGTGATGCTTTAAAAAATGGGAACCAATGAGACTGAAAAGCACTTAAAGGTCCCAGCTTTCTCCTATGGCTGCAATGACAAATTGTTGTTGGATGCACAAGTAGAAGACTTTTGATTGGGAAAAGGGACTAAAAACTTTTCCATTTCCAGCATAGCAAGGTAATTGAGGAAATGGTATCTCCAGGACTCAGTATCCAGCTTTACATGGAATTTCATGCTCTGTGTCCCATACTTTTCACTTACTGGAAGTGTCAGAGGGCTAATCTGAATTCTGGGGAGCTTACCTTCCATAAGACAGGCAAGAAGTTTGAGCTATAGTTTGTAAAATGTTCTTTAGGAAGAAGGAAAAAAATAAGATATAAATAATTTAGCAGAAGCTGAATCTTGAGAAATTCATGTAGGAATTGGGTTCAGCATTTTAATTCAGGCTGCTGTCCAATATAAATGCATTCTGCCCTGGCTCTTTGCACTGCTTAGACCTCCCCACCACCATCTTGTGCTGGCACTGCTTCTCAAACACAAGCAGCACAGTGATGTGGAACAGTGAATTTAACATAGAAAATTCCCCCAAAAGGTGAGTATTCAACTGGGATCTGCACCAGGCTTGATTTAGTGAGTTGTTTCAGTGGTGCTTGAGACAGCACGAAGGAGATGAGGAGAGGGAAGCACACATTCATTCTGGTCACTGCCTGGGCTTCTGTCATGCTGAAGTGTATCTAAATTATACTCTAAAAGCAGTAAACTACTGTACTGAAGTGCCAAGGGTCACAGTGAGCTCTGTGACACAACACAAATACTTGAAAAACCTGGGCTCCACCTTCAGACTTCTGAGACTGAAGAATAATGCTGGCTTTGCTTTAGAAATGCCTGTGTTGGCTGCTTCACTCTCTGTTCTGGATCTCTTCATTATTCTGCTTGACTCTGGTCTTAAATCTATTCAGTGTGAAATGTGATGAAGGTCATGTTTTCTACAACATCAAACTGTATCAGTGTGGGAGCACAAGGGGAACTCTGGTACCTGTACAAACTTGAGACCAGGAAGCTCCCCAAGTATTGTCCTTTTCTAGTAAAATAGGTGTGATTCAATGTTGCCTAGTGCTCGCTAGTGTGTAAAGCCAGAAATGAAAAAGAAGCACTGTGCACATATAAAATAACATTTGGAGGGCAAATGCAATTTCAGAAGAATCCCATTGAAAAGACAAGATTAGGGTGAAAGAGACCATTTTTTTTTTTTCAACTTAATTCTGGCCATGGCAAGGTGGCTATTATGGAAGGGAAACCAAGCTCTGCTCCCTGTTAAATGCTGCACATGGAATATCAGTCACTTGAGTCAATTCAGTTGCTCTATCTTCAGACTAACATCAGAAAATGACTCAGGAACTTCAAACCACAGTGTTTGAACAGTGGATGATGCAATCAGTGGAGCTGAGACTTAATGGATTCGTAAAGACAGACTCAGATATTAAGCATAAAGGAAAAAAATGTAGCAACTTAGTAATGAGGGAGATCCATTCTTATGCAAATGAATTTAATAAAGGAATATATGTGATTTAAGGATTAATATCTATGTCTCTGTTCAGTAGGTTTTTCTGAGAGAAAACCTCTTTGATTACATATTCCATTGCTCTTGCTTCCAATGATTTTGCAGCTCAGGAACCCAGTAGGTGATTTCATTTGTGTAATGCAAAAACAATTTCTATCCCTTCCCCCTAGAATGTGAAAAAGCAGGACACAAAGATGGCCTCCACTCCAAAGACTTTTTAGCCTCAGTGTGAAATAAAGTAGCGGGCAGACACAACAAACACAGGCAAGTGGCATAGTGAGATCCCTTCCAAATCAGTCCTAAGCAAAAGTTACCAATTAATGTCACAATCACCTAACTTAGGAATAGCACATGTTTCATAAACAGCACTTTCCACCTCCACAGAGTCTTACAGGCTTCTCAGAACAGCAGGATAACACCTGCTTGGATGAGCAAAAAGGGTAAATTATTGATTAATTCATTGACCTCTAGAGCCAGACATGGTCCCTCACTGGAAATGTGAAGAGGACAGCCCAGAGTTAACTGGATCCCAGTCATGACTTGGGACAGATGGACACACTATGAAATAGCCAAATGTCTTGGCTGTCCCCTACAAGGTGTAGAAATGTCCCTGAAGACATTGCCTGGGTATTTGCTTGCAGTTCTTTCTCCTTCCAGTCAGCAACAGGATAACTCAGTCCTGGGTGAAAGGAAAACAACAGGAAGAGATTCAGGAAAGCTTTTTTGAAGAGACAGGGGAAAGTTTACAGCAAGTACTAATGACAGTCTGAATGAAGAGTGTCTCTAGAGTTCTTCTTAGGTTTGTGTTTCTGGTTCCTCCCTTTCCTTTCCTCTCATCTGTTGATGACTGTGTCGTCGTTTCCTGTAATTCTCCACAAAGTCTTCAAAATTCTCCACAAGTTCTCCAAAAATGTGAAAAACACTGTGTTTTTCAGGTGAGGACCTGAAACAGCAAATTTTTTTACAGGAAAAAGTATTTTTTAGTCCTTATTATTGCTTATTATTAGATTCTCTTTGCAATTGCCTTTATATTTTCAGGGATTGCCATATGGATTTTGTGGAGAATTATAGGAAATGATGACACAGTCATCAACAGATGAGAAGAAAGGAAAGGGAGGAACCAGAAACACAAACCTAAGAAGAACTCTAGAGACACTCTTCATTCAGACTGTCATTAGTACTTGCTGTAAACTTTCCCCTGTCTCTTCATATTGTAAAAATTAGAAGTTTTAAAAAATCCAAATTCTCCACCTTGCAGTTCATACCAGTGTGGAGGAGCCTCAGTCAGGCCCACTAATGATGAATCAAAGACTCTGTAGCAGATTCTGTCCATGCACTTCTCTGGGATGAATCACAGGGAGCAGGATCCCACTCTGGAGTCTGTGATCCCGCTGGTACTGCCTGACTTGGAGTTTAAGCAGCCATAGGGCTCTTTCCAGAAGAGCTCAGCAATTAGAAGCAGTAGGGAAAAACCTGCTAAACTAAAGCAAGATTTCTAGTTTTCAGTGTGGGGCTGGCAACAAACACTGGCTCTGATTGCTCCTGTTGGTGTAACCTGGGCACACTAAACCCCTGGAAAACAGCCTTACAACTTCAGGAACGAGCTGGCACTGTTCATATCCATGTGCTAATGCTCTCAGGATGTTTGTGCCAACAGGTTGCCTTAATTTTCTGTGTGTGAGAGACATGATTTTAAACATAATGGCTTCCTCTGAATACTCACTGAGGCCCTGGGGGGTGACAGGCTTTCAGGCAATTGCAGCTGGAATGTCAATAAAAGGAGCAGTGCTCGAAAATCATTAGCAAGGAGTACTTTTAACTTTGTTCTTTGAATACATTGTCTTCTACCCAGGCAGCTTGCTGACACTTCTATCTCTTGAAATTTATTGTAACAGTGGAAGTTGAAATTGGTTCAGTTAAAATAAAGGATGTGTGGAGCCGCCAGCTAAACCCAGAAGCAAACCCAAATGAGCTGATAGAGGTACAAAACATACAGTTCCTTTTTCCTCCTCATATTTCTTTTCCTGCTAATTCTTGGTGAAAACAGGGACAGAAACTATGAAAGGCTCTCTAAGTGTTCCTGGCCCAGCAAGGAACAGAAAACAGCATGAAAGCATCAGCCACGAGCAAGAAAGATCCAAGAATTCCAATAAAGCTGAGATGAGCCAAGAGTACAAGAGGCCTTGGTGTGACTGAGACTTTTTGTGTGGCTTTGTAGTCGATGGGAATCAATCAGCAGGACTTGAGTGAATTTCTGAGGTAACCTTTTTCACTTAGGCCTCCTGCAGCTACACTTATCTAGCTCCTGGTGGACACCTGGACAGGGATTTATTCTGAAAGTTCAGTGCCAAATGTTAGAGATGAGTCAAATGCACACCTCAGCTCAGACTGGAGGCACTAAAAACACCCGAAAAGCAACCCCCAGAATGTCCCAGGTGGAATTCACTCAGGTTGTGTGAGCTACATCGTGTCTACAATGCCAGCTTGAGGTGACTTGGCTGACTTATCTGGCTTGTGGTTGTTTTTTTCCAGGCTGCATGTTTTAAGATGTAGGTGCAGACTTAGCATGAGAATATGGGGGACAAATTACTGAAAACTAGCTGTTTGATGATTGATTGCTCAGTGGAGAAGAAAGTGTGGTGTTCCTGTTCTTAATTTGCTGCAAAATGGAAGTTTGGGATGAGCTTTTTCCCTTACATTTGCATTTCCACTTTGTCCGTTGAGGTAAGGAAAGGATATCCCGTATCAATTACTGATCCCTTATCAATTACTGTCAAGGGCAAAATATATTTGAAAGAGAGAGAAAAAAAGCCCCATTAAAATAGGTTCTGACACTGAAACAAAGACAAATATTCAAACAGCATCTTCTCTCCACCCAAGGGACCTTCCCAGTCCCTCTACTTCCCTTCACTCCCAACTCCTCTGCACTGTGGGGCACAGGGGTGGGGATAGGGCTGCAGTCAGTCCTTCTCAGCCCATCTGGGACACTCATCCATCCCCCTGCCCCAGGCTGGGCCCTTTCCAGGGCAGCAGCTCCTGGATATGTCTGGTACACCCAGTACACTCCAGAGTGTTCTGGGATGCCCACATGGATGGTAAGGGATCATGCTGTGGATTTACTGTCTTCCCAGATGCCACTTTTTAGCTGTGAGTGTCTTCTTCCATCTATGAAGAGTCCCATATCAATGCCACTGGATGCAGAGAAGTCCTGACACTCCTCCCCAGACACGAATTCCAGAGAGAATCTGTGGTCTAGGCAGAGAATCACAGGATCACAAAACCATTTAGGTTGGAAAAGACTTTGCAGATAATCCAACAAAATATCAACCCGGACATGACAAGTCCACCACTACACCTCGTATGGAAGAGCCATGGAAAATTTTTTTGTTTTACCTCTTGATAGTGAGCATGCATTTTCATGCCTCTAATTCAATTAATGCTTTTCCATCATCACGTTCCTTCTGGTTGTGTTTTTTTTTTTTTTTTTTAATTTTAGAGATCTGTCAGTGGAAGGTAATGAAAATGTAAGCAAGCCAGTGTTGTGTGGGTGGGAAACAAACTTTGGTGTTAAGTTAAAAATCACAGTTTGAGGTCTGGGTGCACTTCCAGAGGTAATTCACTTGGTAAATCAACCAGTTTGTCCTATCATCAAGCTGTCATTTCTAAGCAGTGCTGCAGCAGGTTACTGCCAGAGACTATTAAGCAAGTCATTATTATTTCAGCCCCATTAGCTAACGGGATACACCTCTCTGCCCAAGGAAAGATGTTAATCAGCTTTGCCTTGAAGCACTATATTCAGCCTTTTGGTTCTGATATGAATTCCTACACCGTTACTAAAAATCAACTCAAACTGAGGGGCAAAGAGCAGAGTGCTCAGGGGTGAGATAAAGTGATCCCTTCTCCATCTGACTGTGGTGGCAAGTAGGAAATACAGGCATGGGACCTTTCCATCAGGAAAAGGATAAAATACAGTCCTGGTTTCCAGGCTAAACAGGGTTTGTTTCTCCTGCCTCTGAATATATGCAGTGAAGTCGTTTGGGTGATTTTTGATTTTGCTAATTGCCCTGCTATTCTTAGTTAAACACACACAGACACACTACATGTGCCCAGACACACAGATCAGTGCAGAAAGAGATTACTTTTTTTGGTTTTTTTTTTTTTTGGTCAACATCCCCACAAACACACACAGCACTCATAGAAACATGAACAAAGATGGCTCAGTCCTCTCTTCCCCTCTAGCTGATCAGGACTGAAGGCTGCTATTGAAATACACATCTACAATGTGGATCTCACCAACAGCTGGTCTGTGACATCCCTCCTACTCAATGAGCAGCCTCTGAACCTCGGTGTTCTCCAGGTTCAGATCTCTCATCCCAGTCACCAAACAACTCACCTGGAAGCTCACTGGTACTGAGATGTGAATTTAGAATAGAGAGAACAGCTGGAAGTAGGATTTCATGAGGATGTAGGATAGATTACTGTAGTCATGAAGCACTGCCCACTCACCAGTAACCTGGTGACACATATCCAGCTCCTTTCTCCTTTATTTCCTGGCTCTTTTCTCCCCAGTTCAACTTAGTACCTCCCTTTCACCTCTTTCAGTTCTTCCCCTAACCATCCCATAATTAATTTTGCACATTTACATAATCCCCTTAAAATCTTACTTCCTAAATTTTAAAAAAAATCTTAAAGTGCTCTTCCCATGTTAGATGCTATATCCCTTTATGCAAACAAACAGGTGGCTTGGCTTTCTGTGGGCAGGATGTCTGTGGCTGGCTCCTCTTGGTGGGCTCCATTCCAGGCTGATGTTCTAGACCTCCTCCTTCAAAGATCTGTTCATTACTCTGGTATCATTGTTCAGGTTTTCAGCATGAAGATAGATGCTGTACCTGTGCTTAACATTTTGTGCTTCATTTGCTCATCATGGATGTTTTAACCTCCATCAGCATTTAGCATCTCTCTAATGGTCTATTTTTAAGGTATGTATGAATAGATTCCCATTTTTTTTACCAAGCTGCTTATTTTTCATGAAGTTTCAAGAAAAAAATGGGTGTTTTAGTTTTTCAAACATCAGCAAGTGGTTGTGTCCTGCAGCCCTAGAAAGGGTTATTGCAGCAGCACTCCAGCAGATGGCCGGCTTCTGTCAGGAATAAAACTTTCCCAAGCTCATCATGCAGCAGCACATTTGCAGGAAAGAGCAGAGATTTATTTCCTTCAGCTATTGATTAATGCAGCAGCTCTCTTTTCACTCTGGATTCGTTAATGAAAACAACCCTGTGGATCTCAAGGAAGACAAATATGACAAAGCAAAGCAAATTGCTGACATGAAAAGATTCATAGTCCCCTAAAGAAAAGCCACTAAAACTCCATTCCTGGTTCAATTCTCCTTTTTTAGGACTGGTACTGCTAATCACAGAACCACAGGATCTGCTGAGTAGGAAGGGACCCACAGGATTATTGAGTCCAGCTCCTGGCCCTGCACAGCACCATTCCCAACAATCCCACCATGTGCCTGAGAGAGTTGTCCAAGCATCCCTTGAGCTCTGTCAGGCCTGGGGCTGTGATCACTGCCCTGGGGAGCCTCTTCCAGTGTTCAACCACACTCTGGGAGAAGAATCTTTTCCAAATATCCAACCAAAACCTCCCTGAACTCGACTTCAGGTCATTCCCTCAGGTCCTGTCACTGTCACCACAGAGAAGAGATCAGTGCCTGCCCTTCCTCTTCCCTCCATGAGGAAGTTGTAACTTCAGTGGGGCTCAGTCTCCCTCAGTCTCCTCTTTTGAAGGCTTAACAGACCAAGTTCATGTTCTTAACAATTTTATTCTGGATAAATTCTTTTTAGGTCATGCTAAAATAAGCACTGTTCCATTTCCCTAGAACCAAAGGAAAAAGGCTGAATGTATCTCAACAAACAGATTTGATTTGTCTCAGCAGGAGAAGAAAAGATTAAATAAGGATGGTCAAATGAGATGATCTTATAGTTCTTGAGCATTTAGATACATGATTTAAAATGAATGTGCTCAAGAGTTAAGAAAGCAAACCTTCAAAAACTGCAAGCTGTTGGACTCAGGTTGCTTCAAACACAAATGTGCCCTCAAATCTTCCAGCTTGCTAAAATCTGTCAGCCTCACTGTATGCAAAAGTAAGTAACTACCAGTTCTTTCTAAATATCAATTATTTCTTTCTTAATCTTGAAGTGAAATGGGGAAAAAGGTCCCTGAGTCCAAGAGTCATAAAGGACATACCTGGAAGCCCATCCAGAGCTGACTCACTGGTACCATCACTGCTCTCTGCAATAACTAAGCTGACAAACAATTTGATGTTTGCCACTGCAGTCAATAAAGGGATGAAGTTATGACCAGGGAGCCACAGCTGTGTGGTGAATCACAGAAAACAGGGTTTAATGGACTTTCAGAGACTTCCACCTAGCCCATGTTTCTGCTTTATACAAATCTGTCCTAGTAGTGCTCTTTCAAATTCTAACCCCCGTCCCCCCTCAACCTGTATTTTCAAGAATAAATATTTCATGACTATTTCTTTCTGTTTTCACTCTGACAGTTTATCTTCCTAAAGACAGCTGAAACCTACTGCTTGTTGACCTAACCCAGATGGGTATGCAGGAAAATCTACTGCCTTTCTCCTTTCAGCTACCTCCTACATATTTCAGGATTTCTGCCATGTCCACCCTCAATTTCCTCTTTGCTAGGCTAAACAATCCATTCCTTTCAATCTGTTTGCTTAGGTTATGTTTTCCTGACTTTTGAGCATTCATCCAGCTCTCTGAATAATGCCCAGCTCAGCCACTTTATTCTTGTAATTTGGATACAGAGCAGGACACAGTCCTGAGTGTTGTAAAAAGCTGGTGTTTAGGATTACTGAATAAACAACTTTGAATCTGCAAATGAAAGCACCTGTTCTGCCACGTGGTTGTTGGCAATGCAACATGGACTTTTTTTTTTTTTTTTTTTTTTTTTTTTTTTTTTTTTTTTTTTTTTTTTTTTGTGTGTGTAATGCTCTCTCCAGGTGAAGAGGTAAAGGGATTAAACCTATCTGCCTGTATTCCAAGTAACTCTCTAGGAATTTTTGTTTGGAATGTGAACAAACCCATGAAAACAGATTGAAAAAATGTACTCTGAAAAGTATTCCGAAGGCTCTCTTTCACATCCTATCTGCACCTTGGGAAAAAACCAGACCCATAGGTCCTCCAGGGGGGTATTTTCTGTCTGATGGTTGTCATCTTTGGTAAAGATGATCCCATTAACCTCATAGGCAATCACTGTGGGATGCTGTGGGCATGGAAAAGTGTTTTAATCCTATGAGAGAGAGAAATTGGCTAATGCTTTTAAATCTGATAGATTATGTCCTCTTTTAAAAGCCTGATATAATCCTCACTCATGAAGCTTGTTCAGGTTCTCAGACTGATAAATTTTGGGATCCCGATGTCTGTGACATCCCATTAAAACAATTTATTCACCTTCCTTAAGAAGTTATGGATGAGCAGATACAGGGGAAGTGACATAATGGTACTTTATGACTTATATTGGCTTTTGGTAAGGCCTGATGTGACATTTTCAGATATACACAATGAGCAGAAGATGACAGGTGGATGACAGATTGGGAAATCAGTCCCAAAAGTATTAGCCAGTTTGAATGGAGATGCTGAATAGGCTTATAGCAGGGTCTGTACTGAATCCAGAGTTACTGATATATCTTCATTAAAGGCTTCGATGATGGAAGAGAGTGAATTTTAGTAAATGTGCAGCTAACACCAGGGGAAAAAAAGTTGAGAATAAATTATTTTTATTTATTTATGTCTATTTATGAATGGATGACTATGTGCAGCTACTGACAAACTTAAACACAGAGACTAATTACAGAGGCGTGAAAAAAGCAGCAAGGCCGGCAAAAGCTTTTGAAGAGATGAAATAAGAATACTGAGGGGCAACTCGATAATGTTCTTCAGGACAGACATTTTAGTGGGCATGTTGTGATAGGTCTAGGAGTAATAGTTTAAAAGTATTAAGAAAATAAAAATTTCTGAGGGCAGTCATCATTGTGCAGGTTAGACAGGCTTCCACTGGGATGGTCTGACCTATCAAGTTCCCTTTGTGGACAATCCAGCCCATGAGGCACTTTTATCTAGTTCACAGTCTTACTTCTGTGGAAGACTGTTCAAGCAATAAATAAATATGTGAGCAGCTTAAAGACATTTCTTGAGCTAGAACAGCTGTCTGAGACTATCACTCACATGCAGTGACACTGTCTCACCAAGGAGCTTCCAAAACTCTGAGTCACCTGTGAAGGCAGCTGAAGACAGATGACACAGATATGGGATGGAGCAGAGAGACAATTCTAGAGGAATCCTAACTTTCTGTAGAGTAATTGGTTCAGAAATAAATCACTTGCCAAGCAAGATTTTCCTTACACTTATCCACATAAGCCAGGTTTGCTGTTCAGACAAGTCATCAGGTGCCAGTCTGTGCCATTTTGACACCAAACTTCCTACTAAATGGAAGCACCTTAGGAAGCTGTTTATTGCCTCAAACCTTGGTCACACTAAACCTCAGATAATTTCATCAGTGACTTAAAACTGTAACTTCCCTGGAGCTGAACAGAAGCTTTTCTCCCTGAGTTGTATGGATTTCAATCACCCATTCACGTGGAATTTATGGTTGCTATTAAATACAAGGAAATGGACAATGAACAAAGGGAAGCTTCAAAATCTCTCACTCTTTGGTCTCAGTGTCCTGGCAACATGCATATTTTTGTACAGTGCATTGAGTTCTGCACACCCTCATTGGTGACACTCATGGAAGGAAGCTTATGGATGCAATGTGTAGCGTTGCCATTCCTTGGAGCTTAAACAACACTGCAGACTCCTCCTGTGACTGTGTTAAAGAGAAGGTAACTGCTGCTGTACTCACTGAAGGCATTTTGCTTGGTTTGGGGTGAAGGTGAGAACTCCTACAATTATCACAAGCTGCAGCACATAAAGAGAATTTTCAGTTTGGGAGAGGAGCTCTCAGCACTGACAGAAGAAGGAGATGGTCTCAGGCTCCTTTTGATACCATGAGTTAGATCCTACAGAGGAGGCATTTTTTGAAGCTGTACTGAACAATTCACCAAAATTACTGAATCAGGTTTTGGCTCCATTGTAATATTTCTTTTCATCACTAGTGAAAAAAATTACAAAAAAAATCAAGAAGAATGTGTTGTGATGAGGCTTTTCACCTGACCCAAAAAACTCTTATATCAGTAAAAGGAACACAACAAGAAAAGACCAGGCAGAGATTAATGTCCTGTCTGATGAAACAAGAGCAATTCTGTAACTGCTCTGACATTTGAGAGGGCAAAGATGTGGTAAAGGTCAAATCTGCCTTCCCATTTCTTAGGTGCACTTACTGACCATGATTGATTGTTGTGTCTGGTGCTTACCATGTTTGTTGCTACCAGAAAAGAGTCTGGCCTTGCCCAAGAAGTCCTCAAGTGCAGTCCTTTCCTTCATATATGTCATGACTGAGTATACTGGGAAAACCTGAAGGTCAGACAGTCACTCTGACTGTCTATAGCTTAGAGGACTTGGTGGAAATTGCATTTCAGGAAGAATCTAGAAAGAAGATCAGATTGCATCACAAAATTTTGCCCTGACATAAACTTTATCAAAAAATTAAAATTTTCATATTAAAAATACTGAGAGAGAAAGGGAATTTCCCACAGGAAATACTTGTAGTGAGGCTTTTCACCTTATGCTGATGGGTTTGTTTCCTTGTTTTATTATTTCTACATCTATTTTTCATAGGACAATTGAATTAATCTCCTCATCCTCTCATCTGTGGTTCAAAATACTGGTGTCAAATCCAGAAAATCACTGCTGTCTTCTTTTTCCTGTAGTCTGGCTATTTATCCTTTATAATTTCTCGGGCTTGTCTTACCTTTTCTTCTGTAGTGACAGTCAGTGGGGATGTGCATGTCCCTAAAAAAACTGCCTTCCTTTTCCACACTCTTCTGTTTTATATCTGATTTACTGCAGGTAACTCCCAGCTGTAGATTTCCAGCAACAGGCAGCAGAATTCTACTGCAGAAAAGAAAAAATCTCATTCTGGAAAGCATTAATGGACAGGAGGATCAATTATTCCATTGCAACTAAAGCCTGTAAGATTTCATTTGGAACACTGGATGTTGATTTGGGCCAAGATTCCCTCGTGTTCACTCTTAGATTTCTTATTGCAACTTCATCACTGCCTGCCTGAAAAAGCAACAAAGGATAATGACCCAATGTAGGAAGTATTCTCATCACACCTTTCACTTGGGTCCCAGGGAGGCAGCAGATTTTTGCTGAGCAGTGAGTTCAGAGAGGTCAGGGACCTGGTGAAGGGACTGAAGGAGCAGCTGAGGGAGGTGAGGGTGTTTAGCTTGGGAAAGGAGGCTCAGGGGGAACCTCATCACCCTCCACAATACCTGAAAGGAAGCTGTACACAGGTGGGGGACAGTCTCTTCTCCCAAGTAATGAGTAAGAGTTTGAGAGGAAATGGCCTCAAGTTGTGCCAGGGGAGGTTTAGATGGGATATTAGGAAAAATCTCTTCCCAGAAAGTGTTCTTAACTTTTGGAACAGGCTGCTCAGGGAAGGTGTTGAGTCACCATCCGTGGAGGTACTTGAAGGACTTGTAGATTTGTCACTTAGGGTTTAGTGGTGGAGTTGGCAGTGCTGGGTTAATGATTGGACTCAGTGCTCCTAAGGATCTTTGCAATTCTGAAATTCAGTGATACCTCCCTGAGGGAGTGCAGCTTATCACACCAACCAAAGGAGCAAGATGTCATAATTTAACTGCTGAACTTGAATTTTCCATTGAATAGCACCTGTGCTTTTTCAGTCTGCATTTCAGGGAAAAGTTCAGAGTTTGGGAAGATTAAAAAGTTTCAGAGAACAACAAATGGCATCAGGAGCCTGACAAGTAGATTGTCTTTTAAACATATACCACTTTCCTGGAAAGCAACTACATTTAATCAGCAAAAATTGTAAAATTATGCCTGTTTTTCAGGCTCCCCTTCCATTGCAAATTGCAGCCTTTTACCTTTCTTAGAGCTTCTTACACTGTTCAGTGCAGAGCTCCACAGTGGCCAGAAGTCACCTGTGGAGTCTCACTGGCGTTGGTGTGAGCAGAGTTTGTCCTAGAAAACTAACTGGATAACAAGAAGGCAAAACTATCTAATAACAGTAAATCATCAATGTTGGAAGAGAGCTCAACCAAGTATACAGAGAGACAGAAAGTCCTAAGGACACTGAAGTAGGAAACAAAAGTGCAAATGAAATTCTTATTAATAAGTATCAAATGTATACACAGAATGATACATTTTGACCCAGTTGTTAGGAGATGTTGGGATTACAGTAGGGAGGTCCATGAAATGCTCAGTAGCAGACAAAGACAAGAGCAAGTTGCAATTAATCAGGAAAAGAACTGAGACCAACGCAGTAAGAACTAAGACACTGCATGTGTACATCATGGCAGGAGCAAATCATAACTTCTGCCCTTGTTGCTTCCCAAACAATTCCCCACCTTAATATGAATAAACTGAAATTTGCCAAGGCACAGAGAAGACTGGCAGGGATAATTAGAATTTTGGGGAGGTTTTCACATGAAGGTCAAGCAAATAAGCGACACCACATCCTGATAGAAATAAAGACTGGAGAGGACTATGGTAGAGGCTTAATTAAATCACAGATGATATGGAGAGTCAGAACAAGGAAGGATTGCATTCTAGCCTAATAAGGGTATTAAGAGTCATCAAGTAAAATTAATAAGTGCCAAATATGTGGAAGAAGGGTTTTTTTTTGTTTTGTTTTGTTTGTTTGTTTTTTTTTTTTGTTTTTTTTTTCACAATGTGGCAAAGTTTTGAAACTTGCTGTGAGACCAGCTTCTGTTAATTCACAAATGAATTGTGTATTTCAAGGGAGGGAGAAATCTACTGAAGGTTGTTAAATACCATACTCTAATCTAGGAAGAAACAAACAAACAAACAAAAAAATTACTGGAACAAGGGGAATTATTCTGGACAGCTTTACTGTAGATTCACTCTGTTTTTCTCTAGGAGTGTTTTATTAGCTATTAGTGAAGTCAAGATTAGGGACTAAGTGCAACATTGGTCTAACTCTGTAGAGCTCTTATATTCTTCCAATTTCTAAATGGCATAGACTATCCCACAATCTCCAAAATCAACCAGTAAAATCATTTTTCTGGCTTGCCACTCTGCTAAGTCACCATCCTGCCCTGACACCTGCCCTAAGATCTCTGACGTTCACTCTGTGAAATGCAAAAAAAGTAAAAGCTTCTTTAAGTGCTCCTTCAGAAATTCTTTCTCCTCCCAAATTTCCCATCTGTTCATAATTTACATTGTGTCTGAAGACCAAACTTGCACTGTCAATCACTCAGCTGTGTGCTGCATTTATATGGACAGAAAAAAATTTCAAAATTGCTCTTCTCCCTGCTTTTACCTCAACTCATTGCTCCTTTCTGATGGAACAAGACTTTTTTTCTGCCTCTTTTCTTTCAAAATGTTTCTTTATTTTTCCTCAAGACTTTTCTCAAATTATGTCATCTAATGTGTTAGTATTTCTTTAAAGGTACCAAAAAGAAATACATCAATATTTTCAACTGGAAAATGTATTTCCAGTTCAAAGAGTTTTTTGACCATGTTGCTCAATCTGTAAATGCACAGCAGCTAGGTGCAAATGCTACCATCAACACTGACACTGACTTTTCTCTGTATTTTGAAGTCCAGTGGAAAGGGAAAAATAGGCTCTGCCTAGTAAATATTCTATGCATGAGTTATGGATATCCATGTAATAAATTCGTATATTATTTCCCTTTGGCCACATCACCAGCTTGATGTCTTTTAACCTTTCTTCCCAGATTAATTGCAATATTTCGAACCTAGGAAAAATACCAGTCAGTTGCCATTTAAAATAAGTTTTCCTGTTTGTGAATTTCTACTTCATCTCTCAAATTTAATCCTTATAAATTTCCTTCTATATTTGTCTTGGCTTGAGGCCATGAATAAACCATATTCAGCCTGGGTCATTATTTTTGTCTTCTGTACATAAAAATCTACAGAACTTTATTTTCTGGAAGTCATAGGAGAAGAAATTTCACTTTATCTTTGGTTAAAATATGGTTTTTTTTCCTCTCAATGGGATACAAAATATAACTTATGGACCTAGGAGCTACCAAGATGCAAAATTGTTCCCAGTGGGAAGTTATTTCTGCACTGAAAATATTATTTTGCATTGAAAATATATGGAGAAAAATGTTTCAGAAATATTTCTGGGCTTTTAAAATGGCTTCACAGAGAAGGACAGAGAACAGTAGTGTAGGAATGGGAAACTGGAAGGGAGGATAAACAGCACCAGCCTCCAACCATTTAACACCATTATCAGCTGACAGGCTGATAAAGTGCAAAAAGGAAAGGGATAATTAACACTTGCTTGGGCTGCCCAGTTTCTTTGTATTTTGAGTTATCCCCTCATCTCAACTGTGCAGAACAGGGGAAGGTTTTACACCCACAGCACCACTCAGCCTCTTGTGTCTCCTTTGTGCTCCCATATCTGATTTACTGCTGTCATGCTGGGGGTGAGTTCACATCTCCAGTGTGGCTCTAGAACTCGGCAGGAATGCCCAGAACATGAAGACATTTTACTGGTGTGGAGCTGTTGCAGGATATATCAAACAGTACAAGCTGGAGAACAAACTGTTTCATACCAACTGCATGAAAAGGTTCTTCCAGCACAAATAAGGGTCACAGTGCTGGCTGTGCTACCAGAATAAATTTCTGTTCTTGTAGGTATTGTTACAAGGTCATGAGTGATGTCAAGATCATAGTCACAGGAATGGATTGGCTTGCCCTAAAGATAATTTATTTCCAACCCTCTGCCATGGACAGGAACACCTTCCACTAGACCAGGTTGCTCAGAGCCCCATCCAATCTGACCTTGAAGGCCAGGACATGGAACTAGTTGTCTCACCCAAAAATATCAATCTTTTATATGTGCATTGGCATATTTTACTCCAGACTCATAAACATATTCCTTCTTTTCTTCTTCTGGGTCTCTTTTCCCAGGTAAAAGTGTCAGGACCAGAGGAAAAAAAAAAATCAAGTTCTATCAGAGTAAGTTTAGATTGGATATTCAGGAAGCTTTCTTCCCTCCAAGAGTTGCCAAGCATTGGAAGAGGCTTTCCAGGGTGGTGGAGTCACCATCCCTGGTGCTATTTAAAAGCCACATAGATGTGGCACTTGGGAACATGGTTTAGTGGTGAACTTGACAGTTAATGGTGGGACGTCATCTTAAAGAGCTTTTCTAACTTAATGATTCTCTATTCTATGATTCTTCAATTCTTGTTCCTGTTCTGCTTGTCTCTAATTAAAGAATAACACTTTGATTTGAATGCAATATGAGCTTTAAAGAAATAGACAATATATATAAAAGTAAAATTACCTAGAGAAGCAGTGTATAGTCTGTATTATTTCATTCAGTCTGCATTACATTCTCAAGAAGAGAGAGAAAAAAGTCATTCTGCTTATGTTTAAAGGTGCAGACAGCAATGGATTGGTGATGTTCAACATTGAGTTCTGTCCTGAGCATATGTGATGCTTTGAGTTCAGTGAGAAGGGTGTTTGTAAATGAATTAGGACTGTGGAATTCCAGGTTCTTTGATTATTGCCAAAATATTAAAAGGTAAGTGACAGAGGGGAAGAAAGGTGTTTCACTGTCCCAGAGATGGAGACAATGCATTTAGGTTTTATTTCCAGCAACCATAGCCCTGCTCACTTTGCCTGGCTTCCCTGAAAATCCAGGAAAGAGGCATTGATGCTGAAGGAAATGTGAACTGGAAGAGCACCCCAGGCCCTCAGCTAGACACTAATACAGAGGAAGAAAACTGTTCCATGCCAGTCCATCAAACAAGCTTCATTTTGCAATTCATTGACTGTTTGAGCCTCTGAGTCACATATTCTGAAGAAAGCCTTTCACTGTATCAATCATTAAAAGTGTCTTGATTTCAAGTGTATGTGAGTTACTTCAAGTGTGATGTGATGTCATCTCCAGAACTCAACATTACAGAAGTTTTTATCCTATAAATGGAGAGAAGTAAAATAATTTAATTATAGACCTGGTAATGTAGTCAGGTCATCAGTCATGAGGTGGCTCAGCCATCCTAATGGGTCCCTTCCAACTCAGAATATTGTGATCATGTGATTGTCTAATGTCACCAGTGGTCAGATATCAGATTTACAGAAGATTGATTTTAGAATCTACAGATTTTAGAAGCTACTAAATCTACCAGTAGTGCTAATTTGCAATATATAAGTAAATAGGACCTGTGAAAGGATGTAGTACTCTGTCCTCTTTGATATTGATATAACTAACGAGAACTAAATTATGCTTTTGGCTTCTGCATTGCTTTTGCAGACTATTGTGGAGTGAGCCATGTGATATATCACATCTATTACATACAGAGAAGTTTGTTCCACTATGCATCCTCTTTATATGTCAACCCAATGAACTGCTTTAAACAGTTATGTTTTACAAAATGAGTTTCAAAAGGTTGGGTCATCATAAGGAAAGATTTTTCCTTTTCTCTACCATATTACATGGAGAAGACAAAAGGGGTCTTATGAAATACTACATTTTTTATATGGTTTAGGCATTAACTTATAAAATCAAAGATTAAAATTTTATACAATTTGATTTTTACAAAAACTTTATAAAAAACATAACATCTGAAGAAATAACCAGAAGTTGATGACTGAGAGATAGGTGAACATAAACACTGTGCTTTAGAGAGATGGAGAACTATGAATCTACCCCTAGCTAAGTCAGGAAACAAGAAATACTTGTAATGATTATTTGTGTGAGTTATCTTTCAACCATTCTATATGAAATGGGAATTAGGTGTAGCTGGGGTTATCAATACAGGAACAAATTATATGTGTCTCAAGAGTAAAATGGTTTTTCTCAAGAGTAGAAATGAAAAATTGAAAGTTTTTCTCATGATGATGGTGTATTTTTCCATTTTTGTTTCCATTTCTCTTTCCTCTTGAAGGTGTTATTACTTAACTTACTGTAGGATTAGAAGAAATTTTGTTTTTGAATTAACTTTATGAGTCTTTTCTTCACTAAACTATGAGGATTCCATAATTCATGACCTTATAATTTGCAACATTGGATGAAAAGCTGCATGCAATGCTCATCCAACATCCATAAACAGGATTTAGGAATTACACATCCTGTAACTCACTAACAACAACAAAGTAAGATAAGAACAAGACCATAACAGAATACTGTCATGGTGCATGAGTCCTATAAAATCTATAGAAACTAAGGTGTGACATGCTGCACAGTAATGCAAAATATATTCTTCTGCAGAATTTAGTCTTTTCCTTTCATTGCTCTCAATGGGTTTTGGCATAGAAAATTCTATACTGCAGGGAAGAGAACATTTCTTTGCTAGGTAGACTTTTTCTTAAGAGAGATCATTTGGATCTGCTTCATGCCTTGAAATGTAAGCCTTTAGGGACTATAATACACAATGTGCACAAGAGAATGTATATAAAGATAAAAAAGGCACAAGAGTATTCCCCAGTGATGCAAACCCTTGTTTCTTAAGAATTTATGTGTTGCCAGCACACAGCTGCTGATATGAGCCTTGACAGCATCAGAATTTTCAGGGAATTTGTGTACGAAACCTGTCAGAGCCCTGAGACACCATTAACTGGACAGAAGGAAATGCCAGTTAAATCTGTGATCAAACTGGATGCTACAGGAAAGGCACTGTGATCTCCAGACTGCATAATTCCTGGGAGTGAACTATTGCAGGATATGTTGCCACAAAACATTTTTAACTAACACTCATCTGGATTCAAATGTGGCTGGTAAATTTACTAAAGAAGAAGGGACTGTGAGCAGTTCAAGACACACACCATGTCTTTGTGAGGAAATCTTCGTGCAACAATCACAGACCAAGACACCATTCTCAGGAAGAATTGTGGAACCTCTACTGTTTTCCTACACACCTGCTGGGCCATCCATTCCTAGGGATATCAGGCTACATAGACCTTCTTCTCCATCCAGTACATCCACCTTTTATATTCCTAACCCGAGGGTGAAAATGGAAATGAAAGGCTCACAATCAGAACAGAAAGAACTGAAAAATGTGGGGAAATTGAGTTACGTATCTGTGCAATGATGTTTGTCATAATCCTCTGAGCTGCTGATTCAGTGCTGTTTCCAACAGAAATCCTGGTAAGGCAGCAGCTTGAATTGCCATCTACATGTTTATGCTTCTTCCAGATCATTGGAGGCAAAGTATCTGCAAAGAGAAATGATTCTGTTAATCACCTTGGTACGTTGTAAAGAGAAACAAGAGCTTTAACAACTGAGCTTGCTGTAAGAATGTTGACAGATGATTATTATGTGCAGTAGATGAAATACTAACTGCTGCAAGATCTATATACAAACCAGGCCACTGCTACAGACTGAGGGAGGATATTATTTTCTTCATTGTAAACAACACTCATCTGCCATACACCACTTGGTTTAATCTCTTACAACAGATCAAGCTAATGTGGCAGTGAGAAGGTGCTTGTTTGAGACAAAATATTCTTGGGAAGGTGAAGCTTTAGGGAGGAAACCACCAGCATTCCATAGGCTTAACATTTTTACATCGAGTAAAGACAATATTTAATAAAATACTGGGTTGGAAGGTGAAGCAGCCTGAAGAAAATGTTATGCAGAGTAAAGACAATATTTAATAAAATACTGGGTTGGAAGGTGAAGCAGCCTGAAGAAAATGTTACGCAGAAAGCAAGCATAAAAAACATGGCATTCTAATACGGGAAAAGTTTTGCTTTGCTGCTTCAACTCTGGAGCTGAGCAAACCCCTGCCCTCCTTTTTTCTTTTTATAGAAGCATTAAGGTTGAAAAAGACCTCTAAAACTGAGTCAAACCATTAATTCAGCATTGCCAGATGCACCCCTAAACCATATCTGTAAGCACCAAACCTAGAGGTTTTGTGTACACTCCCAGGAATGGTGATTCCACCACGTCCTTGGGCAGCCTGTCCCAGTGCCTGTCCACCCTTTTGATGTCATTTATGAGAGCTGGAATGGGATCAGTTGGAGACAGAGGATTCCTTCTTAGATTCATAGATGCATATGTAGCATTAAATATGTAATCTGTTTTTTGTAGACCAATGATTCTAGCTGATTCTGATGGCAGAGATGTGAATAAACCATGCAATCACACCAAAATCTGGGCAGAGGTCAGCAAGGCTGTGAGTCCTCAGGAAACCTCTTACCTTCCTGCACTCATGGATATTTTCTTTCATGCCTCTGAATGGATTGCCTAATAACCTGTGCCTAAAATGCAGTCCTGTTCAAGAAATCTTAGCCACACAATGAACACAAACCACAAGTCCCGATTCAGTAAATACAGCAATGTGATTTGGTGACTCAGGCTCTAACTTGTATTGAGGTAGAGATCCCTGCAGGAAACCTGAAAGGGAAAAGCAAAGGTGATGATCTTTCAATATCCACTTAGAAGTTGAAGAATGTGTTCTGTCCAAGGAATGGAGGAACAGAGACATTTGCAGGTCTCTTAGAAAAATGCAAAGGATAGCCATGAGTTGGTCTTAGTAACAGAAGATAACAAAATTACACTTTGTCTCACTGGCAGTAGCAAGGATGAGACTGGACTGAGTGAAAATAGCATGTCACTGGCAAGAGGGTTTAGAGAAGACACTGGAGACCTGCCTTTCCAACTACCTGACAGGGTAGAAATCCATTCCATCTAATCACATTTCAACTTAATATGCATATAATATGGAATGCATGTTCCCAGAAAACTCTGAAGTTTAGCAAACTGAATTTGGTCAATGATTTCTCTTTTCAAACCAGAAAACTTTGTGGATAGGTATCTGCAGTGCTCCTTCAGCTCGGGGGTGAGCTGTAATACAACAGAAAGAACTTTCTGTATCTGTGGCTACCACGTAGTAGACAGACAGAAATCCCCATCAAACCTGCCATCTGCCACCAAAGCTGTGTGGGTTTTCATGGATCTGAGCAGCCACAAAACTGCTGATCTAAAGGCCTCAGGTCTGCTCTGGGAAATTTCAGCAGACACAGGAACGTATTTATAACCTGGTCTAGATCCTGAGCCACTCATCTGCTCTAGATGCCACTGTGTTTATAATAGAATCAGAGCAGTTTGGGTTGGAAGGCAGCTTAAAAATCATCCAATGCCCCTACCATCGGCAGGGACACCTTCCCCTGTCCCAGGCTGCTCTGAGCCCTGTCCACCCTGGCCTTGAACACTTCCAGGGATGGGGAGCCCACAATTTTCTGGGCAACCTGAGAAAAGATGTTTACAGTCATGCTAAAAAAAGGCATGGGCACTGATGACATGCTTTGTATGTCCCTTGGGCATGCTTTGAGAGCTTTAGTTTGGGGCAGACATCAGCTGTGAAAGCTTCCACGCAGAAGCTGCGGGATGGGACAGCAGAGGGGACCGGGGATGTGTCTGGAAGAGGGGTGAAGGAAGAGTGGCTCCAGCTCGCAAGCAGAGCTGAAATTCAAGCAAAAATATCCCAGCTGAGGGCTTTTAATTTAGACACTGAGCTCAGGGTAAAAGCAGAAACCACCTGTTTGCTAAGACAGAAAGGGCGTTTCCTCCCCACACGGCGGGGACTCGGCTCCCCAGACTCTCTACCCTTCGGGAAGCAAATTCCTCTGCCCCTCGGGCCGGGAGCCCCAGTCCCCTTCTCCCGAAGCTGTCCCTCATCGCTCACACTCCCGTGTCCCCAAGCCCACACCGCCGGGCCGGTCATTCCCGGGCCCATCCCCGGCTCCCCCCG